>CAJNIZ010043144.1:40203-50983 GCA_905231905.1 Symbiodinium pilosum
GGGTTCGCTGCTGCATAACCTTATATACACCTTTTAGAACTCTCTCAGAAAATTGTTGGAACCTTTAGTAAAGCTGCTATAAACCATGAAGCCTCTGCAAATCTTCGATAAGTTCTAGAGACACTTTACAAATATTATAAACCCCCTATAAACCCAATCTAAACCACAACAGGGGGGTTATATAGGCATTGCATAGGGGTCATATAGTATATACGGCTATATGAGGATCTCATTTGGAGTTATGTAGGGATGTCTTCCGCCGAACCCAAAACCCTAAACCCTAAATCAAATGGAAACAGAACGGACATGAAATAGAAACTTAGAAGCTGGGTTTAGGGTTTAGGGTTTAGGGTTGGTTTAGGGTTATATATATATAAATATTTTCAGAAAGCGTCGCACTACAGGCCTCAGGTTTTCGCATTTCGGTTTTGGCGTAGAATATTACAGAATAGAGATATTGACCCTTTGAATGTGATGTGAACCCTTTGAATGTGATGTGAAGCTTTTTTCCTAATACTTCGTCGAGAATATAGAACACGGGATATACTAACCTTGCCTTCACTTTCTTATATTTGGGGATTAAGGGTTCAAGGGTGTTCTGGGATGTAGTATAGTGTTTCGGGTTTGGGAGTGTAGAGGCCTTTAGCCCCGAGGGTAAATATTGAAGCTATGGCTGGGTTGCTGTAAAGGATGTTAATTTAAGTTACTATGTCAGGGAAACGCTATGATTTGCTATATATATATACCCATTATGGCAACTGAATTTAAGTTCGATTCCTTAACAGCAACCCAGTTCAAGATTGAGGGTTCGGGATGAAAAACGCGCCCTTCGTGTGGGGATTGAAACGGCTTTTGGGGCTATTGAAGAAGGGTTTTTTTGTATAGTTCATTATGGAGAATAAGATGAAAACTACTATAACGTAAATAGACTTTATGGCATGTCTCCAAACTTCAGGCTCACACCCCCAGACTATATGTTTTCATAGGCTACCGGTCTACCAAGGCTCACCAAGAGATCGCGGGTTCCAGGGGATTATCCAAATTCCATTTCTCAACCTTCGGAAAGTACCGAATGGATCTCTTCAACACTATGCAACGGAACCACCGAACGCGAAACCCTAAAGCCAAAACCCCTGAACCCGTTTTGTTGCACTTGGAGCTATGGAACGATCTGGAGTAGCCACTTTTGCTTGCAAACCCTTCCTAAAGAGGTCTCCCTAGACGCTACACCCTAGAGCGTGCACTTTACATGTGGTTAAGGTTTAGGGTTTAGGGTCTTTTTGGGAGGAACCAAATAGAGTACTATATACATATATGCCCATTATGGTAACTTAGTTGAAGTTCCTTAACAGCAACTCCCGCGGGTTTTTTTGATCATCAGCAGTAGGGCTTACGCTTCGTTGCTCAAGCATGAGGCCGCAATCTTAAATCTAGCCGTTTGTGCCCACACGCCAGGAAATTTGGAGGTTTCTCAGAATAATGGTCCTGAGGGATCCTGAAGGTATATGGGGGTTTCCCCAAATGAGGGGTACCCTCAAAGGGGTTATAGGGGTTATGTAGGGGTATATATACCATATCTGGAATACCAAGCGGTTCTGCGAGCCCCTATGACGGCTTATATACGGGGTATATGGGAGAATGCACCCGAAATTCAAGATCTGCACTCCAGCCTGCACGCACCCAGGCTCTCGCGTCATTGCCTATGCCGCAATGGCCTCAGACTGCCAAACAGGTACAGGTTGTCTTCGAATGTGTCACGTTTGGTCGCTCCTTGGTATTGTGAAGGTATTGAGGGGATTAAGGGGACGAGAGTCAAACCGTCGCAGTGGGGGCCGAGAAAGCACATGGCCTGATACAGGCACTGTTTAAAGAGCTTGCGCGGCACCACCATTCAGGCTTGCCCATCGACATCACAAGTCAAGCAACGTTAGAAAGTTCAACCTCAACAACAGGAGCAGTATTCACTCCCCAGCATTTGAGTGGCCCGCTGGCATACAAGCTGCATGCAGGCCTTCGCAAGGATTCCTTTCAGGGAAGTTTTAAAGCATTGACAAAGTTTGCAACTTTCGCAAAGATAACATCCCTTCTTGATCATGATGGCCAGACTAGCATTATGGGTCCCCTCCATATTGTCTTTGAAATTCCGAGCTACGCCAAGTGAGAGCAAGACAGAGGATGAGTGGCTACGTCAACAACTCAAGAAGCTGGGCGTACGTCGGGAACCAACAATGCCCCAATACCTCTACAACCTCCAGTCTCTAAGCACCTTGACCTGCAAGCCCGAAATCATCGCCAGCACAATCCAAACCTGCAACACGAAACCTGGAACTTAATCCTGCGGGCGTGGAGGCAAAGGAAGCGTTCTTGCTGCCGAGTTGGTGTGTTTGGACTTTTGATTGGGTAGCCATCCCAGGCAAATCCGCGATCACCAGAGTTACAACGATAGTGCACCTAGTGCCTAGGATGATCCTTTGGACTATGTGGGCAGCACCGGCAAGAAGACCGACGCTGCAGTGCAGCTCCGTAAAGGTTTGAGGGTCAGGTTTGAGGTTTTTGGCCAAACGTTCAACTCTGAAACCTGGTGCTGTTTCTGTTTCTGTTTGCGGGCTTTGAATCCGTAGGATGCGCCCCTTTGGGTTGCACTTAATTA
The DNA here is from genome assembly GCA_905231905.1 of Symbiodinium pilosum. Taxonomy (NCBI): domain Eukaryota; class Dinophyceae; order Suessiales; family Symbiodiniaceae; genus Symbiodinium; species Symbiodinium pilosum. The sequence goes on from CAJNIZ010043144.1 coordinate 42,854, forward strand.
AGATCAGGTTCGCTCCTAGGTGCAGTGTGCACTCGCAACGTGTTGGACCGCTGCGGAGCAGAAATCTGCACACCTGGAGCCGGCAGGGAGGACACGCAACCAAAAACCGGCCAGCGAGCTGGAAAAGCCGTATGTCACAGTGTTACCTCCCGCCGGAAAACAAAAACTACAATCAAAATCGCCACCCCTGGCAGTATGCACTCAAGGGTGCAAAAATGCATGACCACAAATGAAAGCGGAGTTCCTGCAAATCGGGCCCCACCAGGCAAGCCTCTTCCATGGGACCCTCAAACTAAGCTACCGGCAAGTAAAGTGACAGCGTGTATACAAGCCGGGGCCTAGCGAAGCAAACAAAACTGTCCTAAACAACGACACTAAGGAAATCGAAGAGAGGTCATTTACACAATTCGAAAGTCAAAGCAATCCGGGCTGGAATGCAGCCGGGCTGTAGCAATTGAATTCTGCAGCGCTGCATACAAAGGAACACAAGTGAGCCATTGGAATTCTCACTCAATCGTCTTGCACGACATCATGCCGGGTAAACTTCCACGCTCATAGAAAATCACTGTTGCCTCACTCACTTCACTCACTTGCTCAGGAACTGCCAAGTCGGAAAAAAGGGGATGGGAGTTGATGCCCCTGATCCTTGGCCAAATCCAGGTGATCCTTGCAAATCTCGACGGATATGCCCTTGGCCCTGGCAGCCTTGATGATGGACTCAAGGCCCTCCATGATGGCAGGGCTCCTTACGACGAAGTAGTGTGCAGCTAGGCCAAAGTCACTGCCCAAGCCCAAGGTTAGCTGTATGAGGCCCGTTGCTGCTGATGGAGAGGTCAGTGAAGTAGCCCAGCAATGCCTCGGCCAGGAAAACGTAAGTGGGCAGCTCAGCCATCATGTTCACCTTCAGCCCATCCTCTCCGCACTTCGAGCCAATCTTCTCCAGCACCTTGTTGAGATCTCTGGCCGTGTCTAGAGCGTGCACGAACAGGATCATGAGTTTTGCGTTCTTCAAGGCCTTCGCGCCTTGTACAACCTTCACGGCTCCCTGCTCGATGGCAAAGCCCTCAACAAAGGCCTGTTCCGCGTAGCGGCCGCCGCCTCGCAAGCCAATGGTGTGCTTAGGATGGATGGACGCAGCCAAGGTTGCCACGCCCTCCGCTGTGTTGTGGATGTAGAACTCGTTGGGGCTAGAGTGTCCCGGCATGCGCTGATCAGCCAGGGCCTTGTTCTCACCATCAAGGGTGTCGCAGCTAAGCAGCGCCTTGGGGTGCACGCCAATCGCATTGTTGATGAGCAGCTCAAAGAGGGAGAGGCCCATGCTATCGTTAAGAAGCTGACCAAAGCTGAACGCTGTCTCTGGGTTACCAACGTTCATCTGATTTTCAAGCTGCGGCTGCACGGTCTGTGAACAAGGAGGCAAACGACGCGTGCACATTCTCAGTCGTTCCCTTCTCCATTGGAGCAATTGCATGGGAACTGGGGCTGCCGACTTTCTTGCCCGCAGGCGATTCGAGCCCTAAACCTGGGGCAAGGAAATATTAAGGGAGTTGGCCCTAAACCTAAATGAGGGGTCCCTGCCCAATTCCTGTGGAGTGGTTGAAGGATTGTTGGGTTCAGCAGTTGCGGTGTAGCAGCATCAGTAGGATCCATTGAGGCAGGTAGGGACATGCCACAATTTCTGCAGTGGGAAACCCATGAGCAAATGATAAGCGACTGGTGCCTGGGTACTTTGTGAAAGTCCCTATGATGAAGTTGCTTAGGGCTTGAACTTCGCTTTTAGGGGGTTTAGGGATAGGTTTTAGGATTTGAGGTTTGAAGGAGCTGAGGGGTCCGTGGGCAAACATACGCTGCATTTGCGAGGTGGTGGACGTCATTTTGTACTTTGCGCTTAGGTCAACCCCCCTACAGTAATAGCTCCTAAATGTGGAGATAATAGGGCCCTCATAAGCCTACCATCGTCCCTTGTGGTACCCATTTTCCTGGGTGGGGGATTGATCCAACTTTTTGCGCGCCCATTACAGGCTTCATGGAAGCCTCAAAGGCAATACGTGCAGACGTTTTGGGGATGCTTTAGGAATCTGTCAGTTCTCCAAAAGCAATTGATTGACGTATCAAGTCAACGCAACACATTCTACCCTGGACCCTAGGACCGGATCTCGATATTCCAAACCCAAACTGTAGAGAGCTATCGGGTATACCTTCATGTGCCCAAGGCCTTCCTTTTTGCAACCCGGAAATCTCCGAGGCCAGAAAACCAAGAGCCTACCTAAACCCCAGTGCCATCCCAAAAACCAGCAATGCGCAAATCCACAACTCAATTGGAGTTTGGGGTTCAGGCTTTGCAGGAGACCCCTAAACCCTAAACCTTGTCTATCACAACAGTGGCTCCCTAAACAATAATCCCTAAACCTTGTCTATCCTAATAGTTGCTGCCTCAACCCTAATCACCCTAATCCCTAAACCTTAATTAATTCATGCCTAAACCCTACACCTTGTCTATCCCAAAAGGCTCCTAGCCTTTGCAGGATGGAAGCGAACAGTGAGAACGAGCAGTTGGTCGACCTTGTGCCTCCGATGAAGGTTTTTAGGGTTTAGGGTTCATGGTTGACATGACCGTACTGCTTCAGGTTCAAGATGAATTACAAATTTAGGGTTTGAGGGTTTGGGGCTCATAAGACATTCGAAGAAAACCAGCTACATATTTGTTGACTGTTCCTGGGGGGGTTTTAGGCTGTATAGGGATTAGGGTTAAGGCTTCACATCACCTGGTTGTCCCGAATAGTTGCCGCTCCCTTTTAAAAGCACCCCCCACCCACCGTCCCCCAACGGTAATATGGGGTCTTTTATATTAAGGAGCATATATGATTGGTATGACGTTAATGTCTAGCAGTGTGAGGTTCTCAGCTTGTTCACTTGGATTTTTTGGGCTGGCTCGACTCATATCTCTATACTTCTCTTAACCTTCAACTCCTCCGCCCCCCAAATCCTGCACCCCTTCACTCAAGAGCTAGTCAAGATTAGATAACGGTTTGAAAGCTTAAATGCAAGGTGTGTTGGGACGTCATCTAGCTGGTGGCTAGTAGGGAATAAAGGAATATAATCCTTAAATATATTTATTTGTTTATTCCCGAGATATTATAATCCCTTCTTCCCCGCCAGTAAGACATCAGGGTTGCAGGACTTAGGTGCGAAGCCTCTCACATGGGAGTTTGCGCAGGTGTGGAATTTGCCAGGAAGATCGCAGGGTTTAGGGTAGATAGGGTTCAGGGTATATGGGCCATGGGGATATGTAGAGCATATAGGCGATTTTCGCACGTATCCCGTTGCAGACACAGCTTTTGGCGGAATTGAGCTTGTGGAAAGTACCACAAAGTGAGGTTCGGACAAAGACCACCCGAGGCTGAGCGGGTCTGAAATAAGTTTATGGGTTTAGGGGTTTAGGGGTTTAGGGTTTAGGGTTTAGGTTTCATTGCCTTGCACTCCCCCAAAGTGGGTAGCTCCCAAAATTGGGGTCCCATTGTGGGCGCCCTTCAATAATTGGTGCCATAATATAATTCATCACCAAAAGAGGCCCATAATTTTGAGAATAACCCAAGGGATTAAGATGGCACCCGCAGAAGGGCCCGGCCGAGATAACCACCCCTTCAAAAAGAGTCGTAAAGTGGGTTACATGGGATTCCATGCTATCGCAGGGAGGGTACCCACTGATCATCGAGCTCGAGCTATCAAGGCTTCTCAGGAAGAGGAATGATCTTAAATCCTAAGTCCTAACTTAAACGTATAACCCGTAAAGAATAAACTCCACATCCAACACTAAGACCTGAACCTCAAACCCTAAACCCTGTACGCCGAGGATGGCGTTTGGGCCATTTTCTTCACCGTGGCTGGCGTGCTGTGGCAGCAAATTTTGTGACGGAATCCGGAGTTTCTGAAGTTTATCTCCTCAGAAAGATGCTGGTGAATCAGCATCACGATGGTTATGTGGGGAGTATTTAGGGATGTATGAGGTTTCGGATTGGGTATATTACCACGGACTAGCATGGAAGCCCAAACCGGGTCCTACAAAGACTTCTGTATCTCTAAATGGCAGTTTCCCCAAAAAGGTAACCCTACAGTAATTTTAGCAGATTCCCAAGTCTGGGAGGCTGAACGGTCCCTCTCTTCTTGCCACATTGTGTACGCGGTTTAGAGTGTCAGGGTTTTAGAGTTTACTTCCCTTTGGTTAGCTGGGAATGAAGTAACGGAAAAGAAAATAGAAACCATCATAACGGGCCATACCGGGATTACCATAAGGATCCAGTCCTTCATTCCTAGCTAACCAAAGGTACGTTTAGGGTCATAACCCCAATATATATCCCTACACCCTAAACCTTACAGAAGTTTCCATTTTCTTTTCCATTATTCCTACCATAACCTCAAGAGAATCCTAAGATGACTAAAGTTTAGGGTTGTAGAGAACCCTAAGGTGACTAAAGTTTAGGGTTGTAGAAAACCCTAAACCTTAAACCTTAAACCCTAAACCCTAAACCGCGTTGTATTCTTTGGAGCCCATCATTCTTTTCAAGGAAAGCACGTGGCTACGAAGAGGTGAACCTTTGTCGGGCTCTTTGAACCCTAAACTGCCCTAATGTAGACCCCTAAACCAAGGGCATAAAGGGTTATATAGGGGTTATTTTGGGATAATGGAAAAGAAAATGGAAACTACTATTTAGGGTTTAGGGTTTAGGCATAATGTAGACCCATGATTAATAAAGCTCCTCCTTTTAAGGGCCCAAATATTAGGATCCCCATTATAATCCCTATTACAGGGAGGGGGTTTATAAATCAGGGGTTTGGGTTAGACGTTGAAGGGGCTCCATGCTCAACGAAGCACAGGAGCCCCTGAAGGATCCGTTTTTTGTGAATTACGAGATTTGATAGTTTCCCAAAATAGGGGGACCCCAATTAGACCCCGAAATATTTTAGTCCGTATTATTGGGGCCCCCAAAATGGCGCTCCTTATTTGGGGAAAGTCCCATCTTCCGTGAAAGTCAAAAGTTGAGGGCTTTGCTGGGTCCAAGGTTTTTGTAAAAGGAGATCGAGGTGCAAAACGAGTTCAGAATCTGGAAGTGCGATGAAGTTCCAAGTAACACCACGTGTGGAAATTCAGAATCAGAAATTTTCAAACCCACTTGCATACCTACATGGCAATATGCACCAAAGCACATTTCTGTACCATTGCCATCGAGCCACTTAAGCCGCAACCCTAAACTGCAACCCCTTAGCCTCTAGCCCCTGCAGCTGAGCCTCAGCCCCCGCACCTTAAACCTCAAGCCTTAGACACTTAGCCTTTCTGGGGGTTAGTAGGGAATAAGGGAATATACTATATATGGGTTATATAGGGATAATATTCCCTTATTTCCCTACTAACCACCAGTAAGTCGTAAGTAGCATGAAACTCCAAGTCTAACAACCCTAAACCCTAAACCCTAAAACATCAAGTTCAAAGCCCTGGACAGTGAAGTCCATGAGCCCATAGCACCTGAGATTGGCGCCACCTTCCTCTTCATGAACATGCTCCAGGGCCTGAGGCCTTCTTTAGGGTTTAGGGTTTAGGGTTTAGGGTTGGTTAGCTTTAGGGTTTAAAGTTTAGGGGCTTACCTCTGGTTAGCTGGGAATGAAGGAATGGAAAAGAAAATAGAAACTACTAGAATGGGCTTCCATTCCTTTCTTCCTAGCTAACCAAAGGTAAGTGGAATGCCCAAAGGTTCGGTCTAGGCCTTTCAGGGTTCAGGGGTTTAAGGGTTACATAGAACTTAGCAGGAACTTTCGGGCTAAGGGGTCCAGAGCTTGAGGGCTTCGAGTTTAGAATAGTTTCTCGGGTTCGTGTTCAGTTGGACGCCCCAAAATCAGTCTGGGTAGTAAGTTGGCGACGGGTGCTTTAGATCCCTGAAAACGGAATCCTAAACCTTAAGCCCCAAAATCCTAATCCCTAAGCCCCACCGTAAATCTTGAATGCAGCAGGCCAAGCTAAGATGTGGGAGAAGGCTGTCGCGGCAATCGGTGAGTCGCGTGCGGAGGAGCGGCAGGGTTGCCTGTAGGGGCCTAAATAATTACCAATATTATGGTTCCATATTCCTTGTATAATTATAGCACATGGTACCTCAAATGGACCTCCAAATGAGATTGGTAATTATTTAGGCCCCTGTAGTACATCCCTACAGATTAGCCCTATACCTTAAACCCTAGACCCTAAATCCCCCTATATAATAGCCCTGTACCCTAAAGGTTCGCCAGGTAGCTACGTATTTCCACGAGATGCCAAAATTCAGAAGGGCATAGGAAACTGTAGACTAAGGAGCTGAGGGGATTTTGATTCCAAAAGGGGTTTAGGGTTTAGGGTTTAGGGTAAGAACAGGCGCGAGTCGGGTCTGGAAACCATGGAGAGGACTCGGATTCAGGGTGGTTTTGGGGCAAGACGTTCAGCACCACTCTGGCAAATCGAAGTTGCTGTTTGAGGTTTTTCTTGAAGGAGTGGGTCTTCTAGGCGTACTTGCAAATTAAAGCTCAACCGTAAACCCTAGCCCCTAAACCCTGAACTGCCAACAACTCATGTGAATCTCGTGGTGCATGTTCTGTATAAGTATGACGGAAGGGCATGCCCATAAGGAAACTTCTCCCTATACATGTACATGCATGTGCATACATTAATGTGTGTGTATATATATAGAGAGAGAGAGAGAGTCCCCCTTAAGTAGATAGAATATGGCCTTGGGCATATTACAATAAGATCCCCATATACCCCATATTCTATCTACTTAAGGGGACCATATATATTTGAGGCCCATACTTCCCCTTCACCCTTTACACCCCAGAACTGTACATCTTGCATGAGCTGTGAAATCCAAAAACCCAACGACGGACCTGCAAGAACCACCCCAAACAAGCATTGTTTCAAGACCTGTGTTATAGAATCCCTATTTACCCCCTATATTACCCTACATAATCCCTATATAACCCTATATAACCCCGAGAGGCTTGAGCCAAGGCGTCCCAACATGGCAGAACCAGTACCTCCTAGACCCCAACTAGCTGAAATTGGTTATATTAGGGTTATATTGGGATAATGGAAAATAAAATGGAAACTATTACAATGGGATCATATAGGGTTTAGGGTTGGGGTTATATTGGGATAACGGAAAATAAGATGGAAACTACTATTTGAGGTTTAGGGTTTAGGGTTAACCCCCCAGAGACACAGCAGCTGACTTTCCCCGGGTTCCTTGAGGGTCTCAGAGCCGCAGGACGTGCGTGACCGCATGAGGCCCTGAGTGAGATGGTGGTAAGCATTCCTCGGCAGAACGACCGGCAATTTTCCCATGCGACGTATTATCGATATTGGCTAGTACTGCAGGCTACCCTAAACCTTAAACCCTAAACCGATTATTTTGGCTTCTATGACCAAAACTGTTTTTCGATGACCCGAGCTGCTTTGGTAATTTGATCACAGTCACTCTCCTCTTGGGCACGCGGAAGCTGTCTATGTGTCGTGTGTCTTCTTATGCTGGCCATGCACTTCGGTTCAGGACGTAGCTACGAGATGTTGACTTTTCAGGTTGAGGTTTGAGTGGCTGACATCTTGTCATGTCGGTATATAGTATGTTATAGCATATAATAGTATCTCATAGTATGTTACAGTAAATTATGGTATATTCTAGTATATTATAGTAGATTATAGTATATTATAGTATATTACAGTATATTATAGCATCTTTTAGTATGTGATGGTATATTATAGTATATTATGGTATGTTATGGTATATTGCAAGTGGTCGCGATACCTGATTTTTGAGATATGCCACGGCAGGCTCTTATTAGGCTTCCTTTGCTCGTTGTTTTGCCTCGGATCAGAAGAATCGCTCAGCAATGGGCTTTACACGTTACCCCAATGCAGATGGAACAGTAACCCCACATATGGTAGGGCATTGCCATAGTGTTGGAGACTTTATCTGGGGTATCTCATGTAGCCCGCTATTGTGAGAGCAGCTGTCTTCAAGGGAATCTTTGGAGCTCCTATACCCTCAACCCTAAACCCTTGACCGTGTGTTTTGAGCAGGCAGGATTTGGTAGGTTCCCAAAATAAGGGAACCC
>CAJNIZ010043145.1:6465-17544 GCA_905231905.1 Symbiodinium pilosum
CCCCCCCCCCCCCCCCCCACCCTAAGCTCTGGCCCTGAGATCCAATCCCCGAAAGCCCTAACACAAAGGATCACCTAAACACTACTTTACTTTTATGGGTCTACAGGCCCATCTCTAAAATATTATTATCACTCGTACAACTGTTGTATTAGTATTAGTATTCTTAAATATGTAGTCCGTCTTAGGGTTATAGTCCTTCTTCGGGCTGTTCTTACTTGAAATGGATTCATTTTTGGTCGTCTTTTTATTAGCAGCATCCACCCAGAAAAATAGGCCTGACCCCAAAACCCCAAACCCTCAACCCTAAATCCTCAAGCCTAAGACCCCCCAAACCCTAAAACCCCCTTAAACTCCAAACCCCAGACCCCAAGCCCCAAACCCCAAACCCGCAACCCAAAACCTTCAACGCTAACCCAAACCCTTGCCAGGCTCAAAAGGCACCGGCATCAACCTCAAGGAGGGCTCAGCTGCCCAGCTGGATGTAGGACTTAGGGTTTAGGGATTTAGGGTTTAGGGTTTGCGGTTCAGGGTTTTAGGGCTTAGGGTTTTGGGGTTTGTGGTATATGAGGTGAACTTCCACCCAGTAATAGTGACCATAACGGATAATGGTAAGCATATTAGAGTCCTCTTGTATTTCTGCTGTACCACTATTACAGGGTGGGCGGTCCTCCTAAGAGATATAAAGGGGTATTTTGGGATTTAGCGCTTTGGGCTTTAGAGTTGTAAGTTTAGGATTTAGGGCTTCAACGGGCTTAGGGTTTAGGGTTTTAGGGTTTAGGGTGTTTTCAGTTGATATAGGGATATATAGGGCATATAGGCCTATCTAATGTACATATGGATACACGGAGTATGGACGAATTAGGCTTATGTTTTTTTAAGCAAAATTGGGGCGGGTAGAGTTCTAGGAGTTGTAAGTGATTATGTGGAGGTTGGACTGGGCTTTGAATTTCTCACCATGAGGGTACCTTCATCAGTATTATTGCTTGTGTTGAGGGATTAGGGCTAAGGGATCTTGAGAACGAGGTAGGGTGTCATAAGGGTCCTAGGGGTTACATTGGGGTTCGATACGGATGATTCAGTTCAGGGATGAAAGTTTACGGCTTCTCAAAATGGGGTTACCCTAGAGGCCTCAAGGATACATAGAGGTTCCATACGGGTTTTAGCGGCCCCCTGTTGAAGGATCATAAAAAGATTGCTTTGAGAAGCTCCAGGTTCAACAGGGACCAAAAAAAGGGCCCATCTTTGATGAAGTGAAGGTACTCATAGTAGCTTAGGGTTTGCGTAAAGTGCCGAAAACCCTGTAAATGAGGAACAGAATCTACATGGGTAGTTCTCAAAATTAGGGTCCATGTTTGGTACCCCCCCAAATATTAGGTGCCATAATAGGATGTATACCCAAAAGGGGCCCATAATTTTGGGAACTACCCACATGATACGAGTGCTTTCACGATCCGAGGTAAATTCCCTCATTAAGGAGTATTGAGCTTTCTAAGTACTCTAGATGTAAGCAGGGATCCTTGACAAACAGTCTTCTTTCATTTTTAGATGGACCCCTCGACTCACCCAGTAATAGTGACTATAAGGGAGAATAAGGATTATGTGAAGGTCTTCTCTCATATTCCTATTATGCCAGTATTACAGGGTGGGGGGGTCCTCCTAAATTATTTCATGATTGTTATGATTGTGATTATTCTAGACTAATGTTCGTATTTTCTTGACATTGTGTTCTTTTTGCCGCCCTTCCCCGTTTTGAAGAAGAGGAGGGGTTGTGGGACATTCCCTCCCGCCAGAACTGTTACTACAGAAGACACTAGCAGTCATAAGTGCCCCATCACAAAACCCCTTTAAGGACAGTTAGTGTCAACCCTAGAGCCTAAACTGGCCTAAACCCTAAGCCCTAACCCTAAATAGTAGTTTCCATTTTCTTCCCCATAATCCCAATATTACCCCAATATAAACACCCCAAGAGGGAGATTCCTCCGATTGCTTAAAAGGTTGTGGAGGGCTTTGACCTGGACGACGGCTGGCTTCAACTGAAAGGGGGCGGGTGGCTGCTGCTCAGCTCGCAGTTGATAGGGCTTATATCGGGAATACGTGGGTTACACTGGGGACATAAGGATATGGGGGTTACGATAGGGTTACATAGGGATTCATTTTATAATTTATGGCTAGGGAAGGAACCAAATCATAGCCATGCGGTATTACGGATGGCGTTGTTTTAGATATGCCTGTCTAATGCGGGATTGATGTCGGAACAACCTGAACAGCAGTAGAAGCAAGTGTCCGGAACCGACTAGTGGTGCTGCAATCAGTGCAAGGTAACAGGGATGCTAATAGTAGGACAGGTAGCGCTGCAACACAAAGCATCGTCGAACCGCAATATCAATCATGATGACAGCATTCCTTTGAAGGATCCAGGTTGCTGTGTGCCTTTTCCACCTGTTCCACCTGAGCAGTTATGCAGCCACGCAGTAGAAGTCAGCACCTTCATCGAGAGTAAGATGCATTTCCCTTGCACCTTGTGCACGTGGCAGAATTGGGCGCAAACTTACTCACATGAGCTGTCCTAAATACCATTGCTTACTCGAGGCCGTCGCAAATCCAAGTCAGCGACAAAAGCTCCCGCAGCATTCACGTGTCTCGACATCAAAGGAGCTATAGTCTAAACTCCTTAAAGGTGGTTATGTATAGGGAATTACATAGGGGAGTATTATAAGGGTAGGCGTTTATACTATAGCTCAAATGTTTATTGAGTGGACCTGGGGTGTGTCGGGTGTCCCACAATCATCCCAAGGCCTGGGCCCGATCCTTATCTTCACCCCCCTTAAGTAGATAGAATATGGCTTTGGGAATGTTATAATAAGATCCCCATATACCCCATATTCTATCTACTTAAGGGGGACTATATCATCCGACGCTTTAACTTCATGAGCGTTATACCTTCATATGAGCTATAGTCTAAACTCTGTAAAGAGGGGGTCTATAGGGGATTATATAGGGGACTACTATAGGGCTATTAAGGGGATGCTAGGGGTATAGACAATGGCTCATATACGACTGAGCGAAGTTACTATGCTCACCACTATGGATGCGACTGACAAGTACCAGCGCAATCTTTGTTCTTAAGGCGCTAATGCCCTTTCCAATGATCAAACCCCTCCCCCCCCACCTGCTGATAATGGATATTCCCCTTGTTATATAACTCCTTCATATTCACCATCATACCAAATTTCTGGGGTTCCGTAAGCCCTACACCCTGTCAGGGTTTAGGGTTAAGGGTTGGACCTTAAACCTGGTTGGGGAAGGGATTACATCATACCCTGGCGTGTTATTCCAAGGTGCTTTCTGCCTGGTGCGGTCCACCTGTGAAGGTTGGGGAAGTCATAAGGAGCCCCAGCCGCAGCATGTTTATTTATGGTTGCTATTGAAAATGTTCTTGTTACTACGATTATTCTCATTATTATTGGTACCAGAAGTATTTGTGATCCCGTTAAACAGTACTAGTATTACTACTACTTTCTTTCTACAGCTATTATTCTTTTGAGGTTTATGAATATTATGCATGCTCTGGTTCAGAGTGTGTTAGGCAGCAGGCGGACATGCCACGAGTTGACACGTGAAAGAGAAGCCCAAAGATTGATGTTCCTAAGCCTCTGCTTGGAAGGTGAGGAGGACTTAGTAAGTAGGTGTAAAACCCCTATGGTCCAATATAGTAACCCTAGGTTTTGGAGGTCTAGGGTTCAGGGTGTAGGGTTGAGGGTTCCGAAAGTGAAACATAGCCTTAAGCCATAAGCCAGCTAAGCCCCTATCCCCTGGACGCTCCAAGATTGGCCTGCAAATGGGGGCTTGCAATGGGAGTTCCTACCTACAAAGTATTTGGGCTGACCCTCGCTACTAACCAAACCCCCCAAACTAGGTAAAACAATGGCTCAGAACTGTTAAAAAACATTGAAAATGCAACTTATTCTACATGAGATCACAAATTCGCGCCCAGCAGGCACACAATCCTCATTGAAGACAGGAGAGTGCAAGATGGCCATTGCACTCTGAACCTGCCCTTCTTGTGCCGTTAAGGGTAGTTGGATGACAAGCCTTGTTGTGGTTAAGGTTATAGGGTCTAGGATTTAGGGGCTAGGGTCTAGGATTCAGGGTTTAGGGTCTAGGATCTAGGGTTTAGGGTCTAGGATTTAGGGTTTAGGGTCTAGGATTTAGGGTTTAGGGTCTAGGGTTTAGAGTCTAGGGTTAAGGGTGTAGTGTCGGCCTTCGACATTGCGCTGAGGATTGTCAAGGAGCTGACCGTGGCAGGCGGCAGGGTTGCTCGATCGATTTTATCAGCATTTTTTCAAGGGGATACTATAGTTCTACTGTAGTCCCCACAAAGAGCTAAAGTCTCAACTCCAAGTATCGCCCCTTGGTAACCCCTCTATACTCCCCTATATATTGCCTATATAACCTCCCTTCAAGGAGTTTAGACTGTAGCGCATATAGAGTGAGATTCTATCTGCGTTCGGTTGTAATTAGTAGCTTTACCAAACATAAACCTGCCTCAGTGTAGGGTCTAGTTTTTGGTTCCTCATGCTCCCTGGTTCCTTGAAGATGTGTATGCCCGCCTATATATGGCCCTTCTTGTACAGAAAGGGGTTGCATTCTTCTTCACATCCCCTGTGGGTATAAACGGGCTAACGCAGCGCACGTTCCTTGAAGCTATGTGATGCAGCACGGCGTCCACAGCCCCATACTGTTTGAGTAGACAAGCGCTTGCACATAGTCCCACTAAAAAATGGTTTGTGGCTTACGGTTTAAGACCTCAGTGTTTCTCTGCTAAGTGGACCCTACCACACTTCCCCAAGAAACCCAGTTCGCACACCCTAAACCTAGAACATCCTTCAGCACGCAGAAATCCTCACGTGAGCCATAGTCTAAACTTCTAGTATCCCATCACAAAAGCCCTGTAATACTCGCCTATATAATTCCTTATACAACCCCCATTTAAGGATTTTAGACTCTAAGCCCAATATAACGCCCGTTGTGGAGTTTAGATCCTAAGCCCTAAACACTTGATTCACCCTCCTTCAAGGAGTTTGCACCCTAAACCCTGTACAACCCCCCTTCAGGGAGTTCAGACCCTAAACTCTTGTTAGCCCCCTTTAAGGAGTTTAGACTATGGCTTAGGTGGACGCCCCACCCTGTAATAGTGACTATAAAGGATAATACGGACTATATCAGGGTCCTAGTAGACTCCTAGTATACCACTATTGCAGGGTGGGGGGGGGGGTCCTCCTACATTATAACTCAAGTCCTAAACCCTTAAACCCTAAGCCCTATGTACTCCTCTATGTGACCTCCCCACTTTAAGGAGTTTAGACTTTAGCTCAGGTTGTGAAAGAGGACTCTGTGGGCATCATCCACCGCCTAAATCCCAATGCGGCCATGGTGAAGTTTGGTGCCGCCAAAGGCCACTGGCCCGGCAATTCGGTTCTTATTACTACTTACCTTAGTATTTCTATTACGATGATTATGGGCATCATTGTTGTTTTTGTGATTGCTATTCTTGTTATTACTATTGCTATTCATAGTGCTGTGGAGAGGCCTGCTGGGATATGAGCCCAACAACTTTCTGTCGGTGCCTAAATTGAACAGGGTTTCGGGTGACTTTACCCAAATCATGCAAACAGACCTGGAAAAGACCATGGAGAAGTCTCAGATGTGCCCCAAGTCATTAATTGGGATCCCAAACGTGGCCGTTGGTTTGGACTACACGCAGACAATGTTGGAAGAAATTCGCGGCCGTCTCCCTAAACCCTAAATCCGAGCAGTCCCGTTGTATCTCTTCAGCAACTTCTAGGCGGTTTCGAACAGAAGTAATGTTATCTGGAGAAGAATATCTACCGCAATATGAGCTATAGTCTGACTCCTTACAGCAGGGGGTTATATAGCGGATTATATAGGGACTGTATAGGGGTTATTAAGGGGGATACTAGGACTTTAGACTATAGCCAGTAGGTGCTGTCATAGCTTGCATATCTTTTCTTCATTTAGTAGAGAAGAAGAGGGAAGCTGCAGCTTAAACCTGACAAGGCGCCTATTCCCTACTTGGTGCGGAAGCCGGAATAATTGCCAGCATTATCATTCTTCATTAAGTATCTTTGTAGAGTTTTCGTACCATCCCCGAGGCCCTAGTCTATCTAAACAGTCCTGTGCATTAGCTGGTTTAACCCAAGGAGTTGCTGCTAAGGTGGCTCCATGGCCTCAATTCCTGACTCTGCCTTCGCGGATCATGTGGAGATGACCGGCTACGCATGCATCATGGAGGCGCAAAGGGCAAATCAGCGGCATGACAGCTGTAGGGATTATTTTAGGGTTTAGGGTTTGGGGTTTCGGGTTTGTGGGGCTTTCCACACGGGACACTCGGTTCGTTTTAATCAATCTTAGGATATGTATGGAGGATGGACATTGGCTTTGCGCCGGAGGGTTGTTGATTGGAAAACGACACCACGCTCACAAATTTCCCAATGACCGGCAGCCCTGACAACAAATAAAAATCGTACCTCACATGACCCCAATACAGGATAATCCTGATTTCAAGTGATTGTCATGGAAAAAACCCTGAACTTTTCGGAGTGGTCCTAGAGTCAGCGCAGCAACTATGGCGGTGCTGGTGCAGTAATGAGTAATGATAATTTGGGAGCTCCAAGCACGGATGAGCTATAAATGGCTTGGCCAGGTTTTGTGATTGTTGCAGTTTAGAGATTCCCCCATACTGCAGAAAGGAGTCTTTGGGGTCCCTACTGGGTGGTCAAAATTATGGTCCAGTTTTGGGTACCCAGATACTAGGGGCCATAGTGTACAGGCACCCAAAACAGTACCATAATTTGGACTACTATACTGTAGCCCATCCTTATAGCAATCCCCATCTGATTACTTCCGAAACCCTAAATTTACTGGCGGTTAGCAGGGAATAAGGGCATCTCATATCAGGAGTATGTAATTTTTAAATTCCCTAATTCCCTACTAACCCCTACTAAGTAAACCCAAAACTCCAGTACCCGCAGCTCTTCCACCAGGAGCCCGGGCAGTTCGGCCCACCAAAGGGTGTTCTTGCAACTCAACTGCACAACGCACGTCACGGCAGGAAGGCGTATGAGCGCCGCATGTGACGATGCTGATGATGCTGCTGGTGATGATGATGATGATGATGATGATTTCTTTGCCTTCATTTGCAGAAGGGTGATTGTAAAAGGTTCGGATAGTAGCACCAACAAAGACACGCACGCACCTCAAGAGTCTCACAGGTTCTTCCAGTACTTACTATGCCGGTATCATCCCGACCCTTGATATACACATTCATTGTCATAGTAATGTACTTGAAATTGTATTTGCCAGTGTATACCCTACATGTATAGTACCTAGTACTTATATACACACCCGCCACTCCTCCCTTAAGCACCAGTAAGGCATACCCACCCTAAACCCACACTCTAAAAAATCCCGAATAGTAGTTTCCATGTTCTTGTCCATTGTCCCTGTATAACCCTATTAAGCCTTATGTATCCCAATATATCCCTATATAACTAACGCTATAAATATATCCCTATATAACTAACACTATAAAACCCCCGGTTTGATGTTAGAATACTCCCATCGTGGAATGTTAGAATATACATGTGTATATGTAGGTATGAAATATTTAGTGTTAGCGGGAGTGTGGAGGGGGTTGGCTATTAGGGGGAGGGGATGGTAACCCTAAACCCTATATAACCACACAACCCTATGTATTCCACCTTAAAATCTGAACCCTACAACCTAATTAAACCCTAAACCCTATACTCTAAACCTAAAGCCTATACCCTAAACCTAAAGCCTATACCCCAAACCCTAAACCTTCTTCTCTCTGTCATGCAGGTGGAAAAAGGCGTTTCAAAAAAAACCCTTAAATTCCATGAGGTAACGCACCGAGAGCATGGCTGCGGGATGGTACAGCCTATGGAGTCCGCCTCAGCCGCTTCCTTGCATTGCAAGTAGGGTTTTAGGGGTTTAGGGGCTTAGGGGCTTAGGGGTTTAGGGGTTAGGGTGTAGGGATTTATTTAGGGTTTAGGGGTTTAGGGGTTCAGGGGTTAGGGTGTAGGGATTTATTTCGGGTTTAGGGATTTTGGGTTTAGGGTTTGGTGGTTTAGGGTCTGGGCAGGTTTAGGGTCTGGGCAGGTTTCTCTAAGGTTTCTCACATTGCAAGTAGGGGTGTCAGGTTTCAGGGCCGATATAGGGTTATATGTTTTGGGGTTCAAGGAATCTATTGTGCTGCACACACACACACACTCAACCCTGAACCGTAAACCGCAGCAAAACTTGCTCTTTATTCTGGACTTGCTTTTCTTGCTTGCCTTTGCTCATTCCGAGAAGCTTCTGCAGGATACTGGACCCTGGACCCCAATTTATGTAGAAACTAGTGGCATTTTCAGCTGCATGCATTGGTTTGGTGCGAGTTTCTGCCTGCTTGAAGTCTCCAAGAACCCTGATTTGGAAAAGAGGTAGAAAAGTCAGACAACATCGTGCTACCGCGGCAAGGACCATGGTGACGACGACTACGCGTGCTTGATGTATTTTTAAGGTCAGAACTGGCGCTTGGAGAATACTGCATCTTACTGGCATACATACGCCAGCTCTGCAGCTGTCACCTCAAAATTATGAGCGCTACAAACCGTGCAGGAGGCGCAGACTCACGCTGTCTGCTAGCTACCAGTCCTGTGAAAGCTTTCCGTTGCCGTGTCATCCTTTTGCACTGCTTGCCACGCGAGGCTCCTGAGCCAATTTTGGTTTCAAGATCTTTCCTACAACGCCCTTGTCCTCCTGGCCCCAACATAGTAGTTTCCATTTTATTTTCCATTATCCCAATATAACCCAATATACTATAGTAGTTTCCGCGATGGGAGTTTTCGGGAGCAAAGTTGGCCTTAGCAGAATGCAAGGTGTCATGGCGCCGCACAGCAGTGAACCAACGTTTTTTGTTTTTGCCGCGGTCCGCATGGGGGATGGTCTTGGAGGAGGTGAACTGCAATACCCTGCTTTTCTATGCAGCGCCGCGAGGCAAGCTCGCACAGGTGGGATTCTTCCGGCTCCAAGGTACATGAGGGTCCAAGATGTCACAGAGGAAACTGCAAGTTTTTCATTATCAATACCGGCCACAGATAATCAGCACATACGCGAACAGAGCACCGCTCGATGTAAGGTCGACCTATGACAAGACCCCGCGAACAATGCTGTCCAACAGCCCATCGGAGATAATCAACATGCTGTAATACAAGCGCAGAGCATCTGACCTCCCGGCAGCAAGGGAGATACTGTTAATTGTATATAGTTGGGGATTATCTAGGGATAATAGAAAATGCAAGCTACTATAGTATATTGGGGTTATATTGGGATAATGGAAAATGAAATGGAAACTACTATTTTGGAGCCAGGAGGACAAGGGCCGCTTATCGAAAAGGACCATCCTAAGCTCCTGGCACCGTAGAACAGCTTTGCCCTAAGGGTCCAAGGACCCAAATAATAAGGTTTTAGGGCCCAAGCACTATAACATGAATGGTATTTGGGCCCTAAAGCCCTATTATTTGGGTCCTTGGACCCTTAGGGTTGTATGTGCTGCAGTGCACAACTGCGCCAGGCGTCTTAGGCGGTCTGAGAGAGAATTTGCCTATGATCATGCGCATCTGCATGCAAAGCTGCAGTGGTACTCGCACGTGCGTATCTGAGCCACAGGCGTCAGAAGCCATGTTGTCCCATAGGGTAGATTTAACACTAAAATGCCCTCGAACTGGAAACGAATAAACATGTAAAACCTCTCCCAATTCTGATGAACCCTCATGTCGGGCCTAGGCCCAGTCCAACCGAAAATGGTCTGACGGCTTCTCGGTGGTTTTCGGAAACGGCACCCGCAGCCAGCCACGGGTCCGCAGTCCATGGCGGGTTTAGGGTTTAAGGGTCCATGCATCAGAGTTGGAAATATTTTGGGACCGAAGTAATCCCCTCCCCCCAATATTAAACCACCCCACCCCTAGAAATTAAATATTACCCATGATGGTACATTATCAAAATGTTGGGAACATTTAATAAGTGGTGGGTGGGGGTTTTAATTTTTGGGGGAGGGGATTACTCGTATAAGAATCCATTTGGGCCTTGGACCCTTGGTATGAGGCCGGCCGGTGGATGCAGGAATTTCTTGCCACTTAAAATGCCCCAAGTAGCATCAGTTTTTGTAGGGATTTTAGGGTTTAAGTTTTAGGTTTGCGAGATTTACGCCATCCACAACGCCATCCACAGGGCATTGGAACCATGAAGCCCAATCAGACCTCATTTAGGCCGTACCTTGGGAAAGGAGTAGCACCGGATTTCAACATGTAGTTGTTGCAGTTTCGTGGTAGGTTAGGATGTCTGCCGCTTTGAAAGTATTATACAGCTTGATCAGCATCAGATGAAATTTTGTCTCGAGTCTTGAGAGGGATGTTTGCAGGTGTGGAGGCTTTGACGTGAGCACGGGAAATATCCCACCACCCCATATGGTAGTTTCACAAAATAGGGGGACCTCAATATANNAAAATGGTACCCCTCATTTCGGGAACCCCCGGGGTAGTTGTTACGGATGACATTATAGACTAGCCTGTGGGTAGTGGAGAAAGCTAGCTCAGGTGTTTGTTTTAGGTGGCCCTGGTCCCTGTTCGATGGTAGCATGGAGATGTGAACAGGAATAGTTGTCTCAAACTTACAATATGTTGTCAAAATGTTTCATACAGCGCCTGAGACGCGTATTCTAGTCTTGTCATACTGAAAGAGTTGCTACCACAATTGCGGCCGCTTTGCTGTCCAGCCGACGTCATGCAATCCGCTGAATGAAGACCTTCAAGAACGGGCACATTCTTGAGATGTCCACTGCGGGAAAGCTTCTCTCATGCACCTGACCCCTGTGGTTCCTGCACACCCTGCTTTTTCAACAACAACAACAACAACAACAACAACAACAAACAACAACAAACAACAACAAACAACAACAAACAACAACAAACAACAACAAACAACAAAAAACAACAA
>CAJNIZ010043145.1:17644-29257 GCA_905231905.1 Symbiodinium pilosum
CAAAAAACAACAACAAAAAACAACAACAAAACAACAACAACAACAACAACAACAACAACAACAACAACAACAACAACAACAACAACAACAACAACAACAACAACAACACCAACACCAACACCAACACCAACACCAGCAGCAGCAGCAGCAACAACAACAACAAGCACAACAAGCCACCAACCTCAATCCATAAACCCCTTAACTCTAAACCGGTTAACCGTAAACCCCTTAACCCTAAACCCCCTTGACCCCGAAACCCCTGAACCCTAAACCTTAAACCCGAAACCCCAAACCCGAAACGAGAAAAAAAAAGGCTGCCGGCAGATCGTCGCGGCATCCGCTTGATTTCAAGGCCCCCTCGGCCTGAGGCTGGGAGAGGAATAAGGGAACATAATCCCCATATACTCCCTGTAGATATGGGTGGTTGTCAAAATGTTGTTCCCTTTTTGGATCCCTATTATAGTAAGGCACCTAATGTTTAGGGTACCCTAAAAGGGACCATAATTTTGACAACCACCCATATAGATATATATATATATATGTATAAGTATAAACAAATATATATATATAATATTGCCATATTCCCTACAAACTGGGCGCCGTGATCCTAAGGGTTTCGGATTTGAGGTTCAGGGGTTTAGGGTTTGGAGTATCTCCAGGCGATGAAGGGCCTTTGCAAGATAAACTTGTTCCAAACATGCCCACAGAGTATGCGTACATCTGAGTCTCTGTAAAGCTCGCTTGCAGTCCCTGTGAAACCGTAGTATAGTATCAATCACTCTTAGGATAGAAGATTCTCATTTCTTGCCCTCTTCAGTGCCCTGAACCCCCTAAACTCCCCAAACCCTAAGCCCTTAAACCCTACGTAAATCCCTGAACCCCTAAACCCTAAATCCCTAGATCCTTACACCCCTAAATCCCTGAACCCTACATCCCTAAACCTGGAGGAGGTTGCGACCTACCTACGGCTGAAGGCGACAACGCTCGCAAGAAAACACACAGAGCCAGCTCCCCAGAGTTCTTCTCGCGTACTCTCCCACTGACACGGAGCGGATAAGGGTTTTAGAGTTTAGGGTTTCTTGTTACTTGGTAGCTGGTTAGGTAACCTTTAATCTCTTGGGGCATATATAGGCCTATGATAATACAAAGGTTAGCCTTTTTGGGGCCGGGGAACTCAGCAACTAGGCTTAGGGTTACGGAAATTTTTCTTTAAAAAAAAAAGAGACAACTGTCCTGTTTTGAAGGTGCCACATGGGGTTCCATGTTAGTTTGGTAGAAATTGGGTACTGCCCCCCCTCAGTAACAGTTGGATAATATTTGTAATATAGTTATATATAGCCCTTAATAGGACCCCTAATACAGACTGTTCCTGGGTGGGCGCAGTATCCAAGGTAGAAATTCCATGTCAAGCCTATGAACCTCCCTGCCAAGCAGCTGCCTATCTTTGAAGCTCCTTGCTTCCTGCAAGCTGTTCCACGCAATTCCCAGAACCCAGAGCAGTTTGACTACTGGGTTGAGGGTTTAGGGTTTAGGATTTAGGGCCTTATGCTACTTTCCCAGAATAAGGGAAACCCCTAGATGGTAGTTCCCCAAAATAAGGGGACCCCAATATAGACCCCCAAAATACTATACTCCTTATTATGGGGACCCCCCAAAAAGGTACCCCTAATTTTGGGAAACCCCAATAGACCCCCAAAAACTATAGTCTATATTATTGGGACCCCCAAGGGCCAAAGATGGTAAGTACCCCTAATTAGGGGAACCACTTCTGCTTTTCTTTAACAAGGTGTCCTGGGCCTTTCTTTGAGATCTATCCTGACAGCGCCGGCTTTGTGGATTTGAGGGATGCGCGGTTAATGACTTGCGGATTGGCAGGTTCGCGTTTCGCGCCCGGCCGCTGTCTGGATAGCTCCCCAGATCTTTGCCACGTGCATTCCTTTGAGAAATGGGTGTATGTGCTTGTGAATTGTGTAAAGCTTGTTCTCACCCTCTCTGCGAACACCCTGAATAGGGATTACAACGCCAGCGCAGCCAAAAATGCTGCGCCAGAGTTCTCCCAATAATCCTCTTCTTGACCACACTGAGCATACATCTACCCCTGCTAGACCCCCTATCCCTGTTGGCTGAGGTCATGAATGTCTCCGAAAGGGGCCCGCCTGTCCTTGTGACTGGCTATTGCTTATTAAGGAGTGGAGGAATGGTGCGCCGTGGCTATTGAGACAATCATTATGAGTATTACCCTAGGGATTCAAATGGCCCAACGGATGTAATATTTATAGACTCTTGGGCCCAATAAGTTATATATACTTGGATTCCCAAGGTTATGTCTACAACTATTCCTGCAGCAGCGTTTCAGAAAGTAGCGACTGGAAACCAGACGCCCAGCTCCATGCTTGACAGCCAAGCTGTCCAAGCGGGAGTCAAAGTTAATGGTCGGCCGGTGGACCTAATGGGGTTAGTAGGAGAATGCCACAAGGTCCATTAGCCCTAAACCCCACCGGGCAAAGGCCGCCACCGGCATCATCCCATTTGACGCCTTGTGTTTCCTGGGCTCCAAAACATGTGCGCTTCAAATTTGTGTAGAATGCAGCATTTGGCTAGTTGAGACTTGCTTGCCTGTCAGCTTCGAGGTAGACTTTGAAAGAAATCCCAAAATAAGCCCAATATACTATAGTATTTTCCCTTTTCCTTTCCACTATCCCAATATAACCCCGATATACTACAATGTTCATATGCTGGCTGGCTCACGTGGGTGCTGTAGCCTGGGTGAGAAGCAGAGTCAGGGATCTTGATGCTCATGATGTGTAGCAGGTCTTGTTTTGATGCTAGATATGCCTGCTGTCTGGGGCAGCTGTCATTTCTGTCCAGGACAGATGCATGAAGGTATCAGATACAGCTGTGACGCCTAAAGGGGACACAGACATCCACCTTCGCCACTGCTAGGATACGATTGGGTTGCGAAGGATTGTGAAGGTTTAAGTGGTAGTTTCCCAAAATAGGGGGACCCCAATATAGATCCCAATACATTATAGTCCTTGTTGCAGGGCCCCCTCAAAACATACCCCCAATTTTGGGAAACCCCCTAAGTGTGATCCATGCTCCAGTGGCCTGTAAGTGGATGGCTGGCCTTTGCTTGCATTTTGGCCCAGTCATACTGTTTGAGCTGGGTCTGGCGTGTAATTAGGGGTTAGGGTTTACGGGTTTAGGGGTTAGGGGTTAGGGTCTCGGGGTTTGTAAGGGTTTACTAAGGGTTGTTCCAGAGGTCCCTACACTCTGTCAATAAAGGACATGGCCACATTTGCCCCCGCAACATGTGAATCGTTGCAAGTTGGGCGCTTTCCCAATGTAGACCTCAACGCAAGCGTGGCGCTTTGCCGAATCTTGCGGTCCACACTGCTATCAATGGCTCGGCAAAGCCCATGATTATTCATCTTAGTATGCCATAATATTTTATACGATACTGTAACACTCATCTGAATATGTCAGTATACTCAATGAGATATTATAGCGTAGTACTATTTCTACAAAATGCTGTAGTGTAGAATTATTGCTACAAAACACTGTAGTGTAGTTTTATTCCTACAAAATGCATTAACATGAACGATCTTGTACGACCCGCGCTCACGAAGGTTGCGTTGCGGAAGGTGTATGTAAACGTCACAAGCCAATGCTGGAGAATCAAATGGAAAAGAACATGGAAAACGAAATGGAAGCTGGGATTGTTATGTGTCATATTGAGGTTATATAGTGGGTATATTGGGGTTATATAGGGATAATGGAAAATAAAATGGAAAGTACTCTACTAGGGTGATATAGCATGTTGAACATATCATGAGCTATAGTCTAAACTCCGAGTCCCTCATATAGTACCTAATAGCTGTCCCCTGTCCCTCAAAATGTGTAGAAACTAATGATAAACCCTAAACATTAAACCTTAAACCCTTGCCTGCTCGGAGCTGCTTCGGCCGGAAGATGACACGGCATAAGTTGGAAACACTGATGTCAGTCACAGCAGCTGATTCGTTCCAACTGAAATAGGCTGTCCTAGGGTTTAGGGTTTAGGGTTTTCTCGCAGCCAGCCAAGTTGACCTCATTGCCCTGCAGACTTTCCTTACGTTTCTTGCTAAAATGACTATTTGGATCTTTACGCGATTTTGATCAGCCGGCAACCCAGATTTTCATGCTTTGGCACATGGATTGTTCATGGAAAGTTGGGCGAAGTGGGAAGCACTTTAACATATTCAAACCCGAAGCAGTTTACGTAACATTCTTGCCAGGTCTCTTATTAGCATGAAACGAGATTCCCACAGTTCGGTGCTTCCTAGGGTTCCGAAGGTAGCAAGTCGTGACAGGGCTAGACACAGCCGCAATCCTATGTCCACCCTAAAAACTTATGGGCTCTCCTAACCACCACCCCCGCACCACCGTCCCCAAGATTTCCTCTTCATCAGGGTTTAGGGTTTAAGGCTTCGTTAGCCTTTGATGAGCCCAACTAGCTGACGCATAATAAGCCCTAAACCGAGGCGTTGCGAAGGATGGTGCGTGCTGTCAAAGCAGATGGAGTCTCCCACACCGTCCCCTAGTCGCAAGAAGAGACGCATCGCCATGTGAGCTACTCCTAGTATCCCCCCTAACCACCCCAACTGTAGTCCCCTATATAGACATTATAGACCCCTCTATACTCCCCTATAGAATCCCCCTTTAAGGAGTTTCGATTACGGCCCACGTGAGCTGCCACGGCATATGCAGGATGAACACATTACATTTGCGTTTAGCCTCCATATGAGCCATAAACTAAACTCCTCAAAAGGGATTATCTAGGGGCTACTCAAACGGTTACTAAGGGGATACTAGGAGTTTAGACGATTTTAACTCAAGCAGAAGATCCGCTACAAACCCATGTTCTCTTCCTTAGCAAGCTTGTCCCAGCAACTGGTGTGTTGGGAATCTGCTGCTGAAACTAGTCCCTCTAGAATGCTTAAGAGGGACCCACCCAGAATTCCCATCAATTTATATATATATATGATATATACTGTCAATAGACCTAGGCCCTAAACCCAATATCCTAAACCCAATATCCCTATGGTCACCAAGAGCTCCCCTTGTACCGGATGCCAATCATTCGCCTGGTCCACGTGCGCCATGTCAGGTCCCTCGAAGTAGGCCAACGTTGAACCAGATCATGGTGGAGAGCTAAGGATCTGGGGGTTTCCCAAAATTAGGGGTACCCTTTTTGGCAGTCCCCATAAAAAGGATTGTAGTATTCTGGGGTCCATATTGGGGCCCCCTATTTTGGGAAACTACCACGTTGCATGGCTCTGATCCCCAGTGCATGATAGTAGCAATGGTTGTAAAAGTAATAATAGCATTAGGAGTCATACTAGTACAATGATAGTAACCATAGTCATTATACGAGTAATAACAGTAACGATTGTAATAGAAGTAGGAATAAAGGTAGCAGGAAGAGTTGATTTGTATGGACAAAGGTGGGAATGGTGCTCATTTCCATGGGAGTTTTGATCGTGTATATGTGCCGGCCTCAGTTCTGCGTGGCATTTGTCGCTACACCCAAGACCCTGTCATCAGGTTAGGATTTTATGACCATAATAGGGATATAAACCCCAGAAATCAAAGAGCACTTACCCTTTTAGGGCTCCTTTTGGAGTGCTCCTTGATTTGCTTTACCCTAGATCAAAAATCCTAATTCAATACCTTGAAGCTTAAATCCTAAATGGCAGCTGTCGAGGGCCGGAAGCTGGGATGTACATATTCTTCATTATAGTAGCTTGATGCAATTTCCTTAACAGCACAGATGGCGCAGGTACCGCGTCATAGATGATTTGCACCGGGAGCAGCAGGAGACATCAGTGTGGATGAGGAATGTTCGGGCTTACGGTTTAGGAGTTTAGGTCTCATTACCATAAGACGCTGCAGATGTGATCGGCATCCGCGGGATGAATCCGAATCATAGGGTTTAGAGTCTAGGAAGTGAGAACTGGCAAGCCCGAGCCCGCGTCGGCCTTTACCCTGGCTGCGGTGTCAAGGGAGACAAGACAAACTGGGTTGCTGTTAAGGAACTTAAATTAAGGTACCATAATGGGTATATATAAAAAATGATATGGTTTTCCCAGTATAGTAACTTAGTTTAAGTTCCTTAACAGCAACCCAGCAGAAGATGGCACAGTGCAAAGTTGACAGGCCTTACCAAGGCAAAGGCGCAAAGGTGAATGCCCAGAACAAGGGGACTAGCCATAAGACAGTGAAATTCAAAGTGTTGGAGACGAATGACCCCGCAAAGAAGTGCTATGCGAAGGCGGGGCTCAGAGAATACCCCACTTTGAAAAATTTGCCGATTTTATATCCTGCACAAAGCATGGCACCTTAGAAATGGTAGTTCCCCAAAATAAGGGGACCCCAATATAGACCACCAAATACTATAATCCTTATTACTGGGACCCCCACAAAAAGGTACACCTAGTTTTGGGAAATCCCCAAATTGGCAAGAGGCCAAAGCTGAGCTGCCAAAGATGTTTCTGTTCGTTTGACCATACCGCCGTCGGCTCTTGCAGCCTAATGATAAAGGACATGTCCATTGTTGAAGATGCTTCCCGAGGTATGTAAGTTAATAATGTCAGGGATTTTGGGCCATTATTTTAGCTGGCCTTGGGGTTCAGGTGAGAAGCCCGACAAAACTTCTGACAATTCTTTCCTGAGATGGCTCAAAGTGCCTGTCGAAATTATCATTACGCAGGCTTTCTCCAGTATACTGTCATACTGATGTCGTCTCCGGCGCATGTGAAATCACGTGAGTTTTATCTCAGTCCTTCTTGTGGTGGACTGTTTGATTACCGCTCTACTCTCCGCCCTACACTGGCTGACTAGCTGCAACACAAACGCGCATGCCGCCCCCTCATCACAGAACTTGAATCCGGCACTGTACCCGCAGCTTACGCAAGCAGACGCAGCCTGCTGGCCGATTGCATGCCTAACATTGCCAGGGCTTGCCGACAATCTGCCAGGATGCAGAAGTAAGTATGTGAAGTAGGTGCCAGGCAAAATCCTTATTTGATTGTAATCAAGTAATGTTTTTCGCAGCATGCCTTCCCAGGACCCTCCAGCGCCACCGGCCAGGCATTGTATGAGAAAACAATTGATGTATCCTTACACGAAAAGTTCCCCAATAACCCTTGAACTGGGGTGCTGATTAAAGAATTTTTCCTAAGTGCCCATCATGAGGAAGCTTTATTCTTGACCGCACTACAGACTCATATTATGGTGAGTTAACTTCGGTTCCTTAACAGCAACCCAAGTGACTCATGATGATCGCTAATATCCCCCTGACTCTCATCCCTGGACAGTCTCTAGACTCTAAAGCTCAAACCCTGAAACCGTCGACCCTTACCTGCAACCCCATCTAACTTCATGTTTACGGACCATGCCTACTGGTTGAAGGACAACTGCTACTCATCTCCCCCAATCACAAGCCCCATCCCAAACAAGGAATATTCCCACAGTATAGCACGGTACTATGGTTAGGGAATTGTTGTTATTATTACAGGGAAGCGATTACAAAACTGTGGGTACAGGGGGGGCATGTGAGCTATAGTCTAAACTCATTAAAGGGGGATATATAGGGGATTATATAGGGGACTACTAAGTGGTTATAAAGGGGGATACTAGGAGTTTAGACAATGGCTCATGTAGACCCTCCCCTGCAGGACCTTCGGGGTCGCCTAAACCAGCTCTCCGACGGAGCGCACGGCTGGTCCACCTCTTGGGTTTCAGGGTTTGGGTTTAGGGTTTAGGGCTTAGGGCTTCAGGGTTTGGGAACCCCTTAGAGCCCCACGTTCAACAGACAGCAATCTACATGAGGGAGACAGGGGTCCCTTTGGTAGTTGAATATAGTCAGTCCCTGATATATACCCTAACAAGGAACCCCACGTCCATTAATTATCAGGGAAATAGTGACTCCTGGCGGTTCTGCTGGGACAGCAACAAGCTGCATCCCGGCTCAGTGGCTGATACAAACTTAGCAGGTCTAGAGTTTAGGGTTCTAGGGTTCTAGGGTTTGGGGTTTAGGGTTTAGGGTTTAGGATTCTAGGTTCTAGGGTTCTAGGGTTTGGGGTTTGGGGTTCTAGGATTCTTGGTTCTAGGCTTCTAGGGTTTGGGGTTTAGGGTTCTAGGGTTTAGCGTTTAGCATCAGCTGCAATCCTATTACCTTGGCTAGCGACTTATTGGTTCTTAGTAGGATATGAGGGAAGATAACCCCTATGTAGTCCCTATATGAGCCATAATCTAAACTCCTTAAAGGGGATTATATAGGGGATTATATATGGGACTACTATAGGGGTTATTAAGGGGGATACTAGGAGTTTAGACTGCAGCTCATATACTATATTCCCTTATCCCTACTAAGCGTCTGCTAGCCCCAGCCCCAAAAATGAGGACCTTAGAAGAGTGATATATGATAGTCAAAGGCGCCCTCATTGGTTTGGGCTTCCGCAATCCCATTATTATTCAATATGAATCTCTACATGGGTGGTTGTCAAAATTTTGGTCCCTTTTTGGGTCCTTATTCTAATACGGCACCTAATATTTAGGGTACCCAAAAAGGGACCATAATTTTGACAACCACCCACAACCCCAGTTTCCATGTCATGCTAGTTTCTTTTCCATTTGATTCTCAACAATTACCTGGACCCATGGTTTCCATTTTGTTGTCCACGTTCTTCTCCATTTGATTCCTTATTCGGAATATCCCAATATGTCCTTATAAAGCCCTTGTCTAACCCTCGTCTCATGTTTTGCTCTAAAACATCCTCATACAATCCCTCTACATGCCTCTGTCTCCTGCATAGCCCCTATAACCCCCTCAACCCCAAAACCTTTAGCCCTAAAACCCCAAACCCTAAACCCTAAAACCCTCAAACCAAAAATCCTAAACCCTGAAAACCCCAAACCTAAAACCACAAACCCCAAACCCTGAAACCAAAAACCCTAAAACCTTCAAATCCTGAAAACCTAAACCCCAACCCCCCCACCCCCAAAAACAAATAGAAGTCTGCCAGCTGTTTTGTTCTTTGAGGCCACATCTGCTGATCTCTCCTCAGGGCAGGCCGGTCAGCTCGTCTTTACCAAAAAGCCCGATAGGGTTTAGGGGTGGGGAGTGGGGAAGGGAACACCAGAAATTACCTTTATAGGGGAGGTTTCTCAAAATGGGGGGCGGATCATTTGAGAAATCCCCATATCATCGCATAGATATAACTATATGATCCTCTGTGCTAGTACCTACGTTCGCTCCCCTATACCCCTAAACACGGGTAAGTAGTGTGCGATGATGGTTCTGCTGCGGGAGGCTGATGACATATGGTCCCTGTAGCACATCCCCTGACCAGGCGTGAATATCCAAACTATGGGGTCCTGAGGGTGTGCCAATCAAGGACCGTACCATGACACCCCTGATGCGAGAACATGGTAAAGTGCTGTAGAAAGGGGCTGCGCTGGAGGAGAATCAACTAAACCCTAAAAACCCTAAAACCCTAAACCCCTAAAAACCCTAAACCCTCAACCTCAACATGTTGCCCTTCTGTTGCTTAAGGGATCCTATTCAACATTAATGTTGGTGCCTTTTAGGCACCCCAGACCCAGGCCGAAACCCCAAACCCCAAACCCCAAACCCTACACCCCAATTCCTAAACCCTAAATCCTAAACCCTCATCCCTGAACCCCAAATGAGCCATAGTCTGAGCTCCTAGTATCCCCCTTAATATCCCCTATAGTAGTCCCCCATATACTCCCCTGCATAACCCCCTTTAAGGAGCCCCAAACTCTAAACCGGAAAAAAGATGCCCTACTTCATTCCATGACATCCCCATGGCAGTGAGAAGTTCCTGGAGCCACGACCTGGGCCGCGGGCTTGATATCTCATAGGGCTTTACTTTGGGTTTTGGGTATAGGAATTAGGGTTTTAAGAATTAGGGTTTAGCGCCTAGAATTCAGTGCTTCGGAGGGTTTAGGATTTAAGTTTAGGGTCTAGAAATTAGTTAGGGCTTAGGGTTTAGGCTTATAGGCGCCCCTCTAATGAAGTTCATAGGGGATACATGGGGCTTACGGTTCTCAAAAATGATGGAGATAACACCCCCCCCCCCCCACCCCCTGACAATGCAGAACCACATGGAAAAGAACATTGACCACGAAATTGACAATTGGAGCGCGTGCATCGCTAGCTTTGTGTGGAAAGACTTATGAGGATCATGGAAACGTGGGTTTCCCAAATTAGGGGTGCCATTTTGGCCCCAACAATTAAAGATATAGTATTGTTGCGTCTATCTTGACGTTCCCCTTTTTAGGGAAACTACCATGTGGGCGGACGTTCTTATTAAGGGGAATGCTGGGAGTTTAGACTAGCTCACGTGAATGTACTTGCTCCTAGTTCTGCTAGCCGTTGGAGCAGGAGCTGTAGCAGAAGTACATAATAATGCAGGTGTAGGGAAGGAGCCGGCGACAAGAAAGACTTGAGCAATGAGTAGATCAGCAAACTCTTACGCGCTCCAAACCCTAAGCCCTAACCCTAAACCCTACTTCGACCTGAGCCCTGCCAAGGTCCACTCAAAGTTTGAAAGATATCATGGACGCAGCGCGTGCCTCCAATCAGGCATTTCATCAAATTCCGTTACCACACTGGGTATATTAAATGTGTAGAGTAGTTAATATGGTATCCCCAATAATTCAATAGTAACTTCAATTAAGTTCCTTAACAGCAACCCAGATTTCCGTTCGCGGTTTGCAAGAGACAGGGGGCTTTTCAGTCTTAAGGTTTATGGGGTGGTTCCCAAAATTAGGGTCCCATTTTGTAATCCCTAAATATTAGGTGCGGAAATATCATCTATAACTTATAACTAAAAGGGGCCCATAATGTTGAGAACAGCCCTTCGGGTTTTGGGATGTGTGCTTGAGGGCTGGCATTCCGGGCCTTGTTTGTATTCCGCATTATTCCGCATCAGTGTTTAAGTTGACGTATGTTTTTCGTGTCTGGATTCCCGATTTTGGTGTGGTTATGGCAACTGCAGGCCATCGCCATAGTTTCGGACATCTGGATGCCAAAAGTGGGTAAGACAATGGCCCAGAGCCCCCCAAAACAGTCAAACAGGCAAGTATTCTACACACATTGGGGGTTAAACCCTACGTAACCCTAAACCCTAAAACCGTAGCCCCTGTGTATACTTCAACCTTGGGGCGTTCAGGATTCGGGTTTAGGGTTTGGGGTTTAGGGTTCAGGGTTTAGGGTTCAGGATTTGGGGTGTAGGGTTTAGCGTTCAGTGCTTAAACCCTAAACCCTAGGGTGTAGCTGCCGTATTGTGGAGGACAGTCAGCCTTGCCGGCGGATCGGGCTGTTCAGCAGTGTGGGTGATACCTGGGCTCCCAAGGTATGTAAAATACAGGGGTTGTATAGGGACTTGTGAGGTACCTACGGCTTAACCCCCCAAAGTATCTCAGAGTATTTGCATCTCAACTGCTTTCAGGAGTTTTGGACCAGCATTCTAGCATATCCTAACTACTTTGGGGGGGTCCAGGTAGCTTGGATATCGCCACCCCCCCCCCCCCCCTCAGCAA
>CAJNIZ010043145.1:34997-58377 GCA_905231905.1 Symbiodinium pilosum
ATATAAGGTTATATAAGGATATATAGGGTTATATAAGGTTGTATAAGGTTCTTCAACGTTAGATAGGGTAAGGGTTTAGGGTCATATATCCCAATAATGGAAAGTCAAATGGAAAAGAGAATGGAACATAAAATGGAAACTGGGATTGTGTAGGGTATTTTTGCGTATGAGCTATTGTCAAAACTCCTGAAAGGTGGTTCTATAGGGGATTCTAAAGGGGCATAGCGTAGGGGCTGTAAGGGGACCCCCGGCCACGGACTTTGAGGAACCTTCTTCCCGCAAATTCGCTTGTTTTAAGGAGGGTTAGGGATCAGGGTTTTAGGGGTTAGAGGTTTAGGGGGTGTTATGGCATCCCATTGGCAGCAGGTGTGGCAGTACAGCTTCATCAACGTAGACAACACCTACACCGTCAGCGTCACCGACAATAGTGGCAGCGGGATCACCTACAAGGCTCCTTCGCTTGTTTGCAAACACTACTTCATGATCTTCTCAAGTCAGTACTAGTTTGGGTGATAATACTTATAACATGGGTATATATAGCCGTTAATAGGACCCCTAATATAGACTGTCCTAATATAGACTGTTACTGGGTGGGGGCAGTACCCAAGTACGAGTGCTGAAGGTAGTATTATTATTATTTTTATTGCTGTTATAGCTGTTATTCCCATTACTGTTAAGAATTCTGCCTCGCAAGCGTCGACAAGTTCCAGAGCAGACAACTCCTCAAGGTTCCGCCAGCCAGCCACGTGACAGCCTATTGCGGAGCCGCCGGTGTCATGGCCGTCACCAACAAGTCGGAGACCAAGCATGCATGGCGTAGCCAGGGTCCAGATCGGGCCCAGATTGCATGTAAAGTTTGGTTCCTATTCCTGCAACTGACAATTCTACAGGAATTTGGCGTGAAGCTCGGATCAGAGTCGTTGTTTCGTGCGAGGCATATTTCACACAGAATCACTTCGCACAGCATTTGCTGCTTGCTTCAGGCTGGCATTCACAAGCACAACGCTGCCCACTCTCACGGTGACCTGGACAGTTGATCTCAACATGTTTTGGTTTTTGTTGTAGGAACGCCAGTCTGGCAAGTAACAATAGCAATAGTAGTATTACATGCTGCAGATGCAGATTTGTCAATTCAGACTGCGGCTTCTACCGTGGCAGCTTGAGGAACCGCTCTAGAAATCTGAGATGCATTCCGTGTGTGGTGGCAGCCAAACGGACGCTGCAAAATACTGCAACGACCCTAAGCGTACTCATGACCACCGGTAGCCTCCTCTGATAAGAAACCAACTGCTGCGCCGCTGCTGCTGCATGTCCACTTGCTGCTGCTTCTGCTATTGCTCCCATACTGCTGCCCCCTGGTGCAGCAGCTATTGCCACGCGTGCTTCGCCTGCTTCGTCCTAGCCTCACCGTGCCAGCTTTGCTTACTGGGGGGTACTAGGAAACAAGGGACTACAATCCCTGTATAATCCCTGTAAAATGTTCCTTGACATATTCCATGTTCTACAAACCCTGAACCCTGAAACCCTAACCCCTAAAATCCGAAACCCTAAACCCTATGTTCCCGTATTCCTTACTATATCCCTATATATACCCCGTTATAGCGTATTAGTTTCCTTTCTTTCCCATTATCCCTATATAACCTCACTATACTCCCTCATTTCCTATGCAATCCCTAAACCTTGAACATCCTTGAACAGTAGTTTCCATTTTCTTTTCTGTTATCCCGTTATCCCTATAAAACTCTAAGATGCCCCCTTATTCCCTGCAAACCTTTAACCCTTGAACCCAAAACCATAAACCCCAAACTCTAAAACTCTAAACCCTAAGCCCTAAATATTCCCAGTGCCAGCTTTGGCGTGGCCAGCCAAGGTTGACAGTGGGCTCACCCTGAGTGCTGGCCATTTTGATGCCAGTGCAAGCTCAGGACAGGATTCCATTTGGCTTTGGGGTATAGGGTTCAGTGTATACCTGAACCGCAAAAGTATGTCAACTAATATCTTCTTTTTTTTTCTGGTGGTTTGGGGCTATGTTATCTACTTTTGGGGTCCAGGTAGGGTTTAGGGGTTTGGGGTTTGGGGTTCAGGTTTTGGGGTAGAGGGTTTAGGGGTTTGAGGTTTGGAGTTTGGGGTTTGGTAGGAGCCCTTTACAGGTGTGTACTTTACGGGTGGGTAGTTCCCATGATACTGCCACAAGGATTCCCCTGAAGCCCCCAATATCGCATAGGAGTGGTATGGAAGGCCTATAGGAGACCCACCCGTAAACTACCCACCTGTAATAGTCTCTATTTGGGCTTTAGGGTTTTGCGGGTTTGGGGTTTAGAGTTCAGGGTTCGCAGAATCAGCAAAGGCAGTAGGGAGGAGTAGGTCCTGGCCCCACAGTCGCGCAAATTGGTGTTCCTATTCAACGCGTGCCAATGGAGCTATTGTCAAGAATACCCTCACCAAGGGACCTTTAAGGGTGGACAGCGGGCAGTCCCTTTTGTTAGTGCCTCATATAGTCACCCATGTCCAGACAATTATGCAGGAAATATGGCTGTAACTCACATGGTACTGTCCCACAATCGGGGGGCCCCAACATTGAGCCCAAAATTCTATAATCCTTTTTATAGGGACCCCCGTAATGGTACCTCATATGCTAGAAGCGCCCTGAAGAAGAGGAAAACCCTAAACCCCCTAAACCCTGGACCTTAAACAAACTCTAAACCAGGTTTTTGTGCTTGGACATTATCCTGTAGAACCAACCTAATGGTAAACTCTGAAGCGCGTCATCTGTGCAGCAAACGGTTTAGGGCTTTAGGGGGTTTAGGATTTAGGGTTTAGGGTAACCTCAACGAAGGGTAACGTGATGGCCCAAAACCCCTCACAAATGGTCAAAAAGGCCGCTATTCCCTGTAGTTCAGAGTCCACCCTGCTCTTGAACAGCAGCACGGGCTGCACCCTGCGCTTCCCCAGGGAATTTCCTCACCTCGACTGGCACGTTCCGGCCTCAACTGTCCGATCATGACTGACCCCAGGGATCCAAGTAAACAAATAAGACTTACATTGGGCCCTAAAGTCTGTAGGTAACTATTACCTACATCGGGCTTTTTGGATCCCTAGGGTGATTATCCTGTGCGAGAAGTGAGGGAGAGTTTTTACCCGACTGGCATGAATGTGTCCCGTTGCTGTCTAGAGTGCAAGTTGTTCCTGTGCGAGAAGTGAGGGAGAGTTTTTACCAGACTGGCATCAATGTGTCCCGTTGCTGTCTAGAGTGCAAGTTGTGCCTGACATGAGACGTGACTTCAATTGGTTGGGTCGAAGTTGTTCATGAAGGCTCTCTCCATACCCTGAGCCCTGAGCCCCGCCAGGGTGACCATTGGTGGCTCTACGTCAATCTCTGGCGGAAACACCTTTTCAACGGGCACTGGCCAAGTGGATCTCAATGGCAACGTGGTGGTTGCTGACTCGCTTCTTGGCGCTTCAACAGAGACAGGCAGACAGGCATGGAGCATGGCGATATCTGTTGTCATTCTTACTGCAAATTCGTCGGTGTTCCGAACGCCGAATCAAGGTAGGTCTCGTGATGGCCATGCGGTAGTGGCAGCAGTCATTTGGTTTTACTACTGTTATTCCTAGCTATTATTGTTTTTGCGGGATCCGGAAGCCAGGGAGAATGAGTGAGTCGAGGAGAACAGTGACTGTGGGTTCGGCGGGGTCTGGTGGTACCACAACGCTTTATGGCAATGTCGTCGTTGGCGACACCGGCCAGAAGCCAAGACATGAGGGCTAACATCATCCGATTATGGGTATATGTTGGGGTTATGTAGGGGTTATATTGGTATAATGGAAAATAAAATGGAAACTACTATATTATATTGGGAAATAACCGGATTTTAGGGCCCAAATAAATACTATACTGTTAATGGTATTTGGGTCCTAAAGCCCCATTATTTGGGTCTTAGGGTAAGCTAAGCAAACTCCAAGGTACCGGGAACGGAGCTTCCCTCACACTCAACGGCAACTTTGCGCAGAACGACGTCACAGGCGCTACGATGCCCGCCACGCATGTCCGCAGACTGTTTCCGGTCAAGAGTTTGATAGTTTGATCATACCTTCATTGAGGTGCGGTAGCATCCTTCTCCACTGGCACAGACAGCGTTAACCTGAATGGGCACGTCACGGTGGCCACTGGCAAGATGCACGACCAAAGTTGGCAGTGTGCATCACTGGGTTAAGGAAATGTTAGCAGTAGAAGCATGTAATAGCATGCCTACTGCAACTTTTGACGTCTACTACAGCTTTGTAGCAATTATCTCTAATTTGGTAGTTTTATTTTGGCCCATACGAACTGTAGGTAGTCAGGGTGATAATCTGCGCTCTTAACTAGTGCAGCGTCCCCGGCCCCTCCCCCCCGCATGACTAATGATAGGCGAACCGCACCATTTTAGGGATTAGGGCTTCAAAACGAGAAGTACATCTTGCTATTTAGGGTTTAGGGTTTAGGGCTAAGCACTGCTTCAGTGATTTTGACTTAGGTTTAATGGGGTTTAGATGGGTGCCAACTAGATTTAGTTCGTTGTATACTTTTAATTGTTGTTTAGTAGATGCTATTGGGTTTAAACAGATTTTAATAACAGGTGTTGATTGGGTGGCGAATGTATGTTAGTTCAGTTTCAACGGGGTGTTATTAAACGTATGGTTCATTAGTTTTGCGATTGAGTTTAATATGGAGATATCAATGGTTAAACCGTGTTTTAACTGATATCGAATAGTGATAGGTTCCATTGTAACAGGATGCGGAACCAATGACCCGGAACACTTTTTGGGTGAATTTATCTCTGATCTAAAGAAAGATACCCTCACACAGTGTCCGTAGGGGTAGCTCGGGAAGTAACGTTTGAGCCTTGATTCCCAATGAGTTTTAACAAGCAGTTCAGGTCTCAGAATTAGCTCTCATGTTAAGAGCAGCCTTTCTAAGCAAGTTAGATAGAATATGGCCTGGGTATGTGATAATAAGATCCCCATATACCCCATATTCTATTTACTGAAGGGGGACTATAAGATTCTGCAAGGAATTGTGTGCAGCGAACGGCCCTGAAAGCATGTGCTTTCAATCTGGGGGTTTCCAGTACTCTGAAGGAAGATTCACCGTGTAAGAACACCAACGAAGGATATACCCAGTTAGAACCATAGTTGTGCCACCTACATGTAAGCCTAAACCCACCGTGTAACCACAAATGTATGCGCTTCCAGCAGCAAACTTGTATTACCCAACGTTTGAGTGGCTGTAAAGGAAACTAAAATAACTAACAAGAACTATTATAGTTAGTAAGGAAACCCTACTCTCTACTATATAGTATGCTGCAGTATACCCATAATCTGGTAACTTCGTTTAAGTTCCTTGACAGCAACCAGATGTACCAAACATCTCTCCCCTAAACCCTAAACCCTAAACCCCTGAGCCCCAAACCCAACTGTTGCACGGCCCTGCCCATCGCTATAGTGCGACTCCTACATGGTCCTACGGCTTAGGGTTTAGGGTTTAGGGTTACCTCAAAAATGAAGCCCTTAAGATTTAAAACAATGTCTTCTTTGTTGGGCCATACTAGGGGTTCAAGAGGACTTCAAAGGCACAGGCAGCTTTGGACTCACAACCCCTTTTAGATTGGAAGCAAAATATTACCAGACACTGCAAAATTATCAGGTGTACGTTCCGAGTTTAGTCTCAAATCCCATGGCTCTAAAAGCTATAAAGCCCAAATTGTGAAACCTCAAATCCTAAATACGGAAACACACGTGAGTAACTGTTATCCTGGCAGCGGATGGAATATGCCCCAGTGCTCAGGAATTTGGTCATGACAGCCACAGGCGCTGGGCAATTCACAACTGGCACAGGCACCGTGACTCTCAACGGGAACACGATTGCAGCTTGGTACTTGAAACTTGAAAGAATAAGAATAAGACTCACAAGACCGTCTGTGCTGCGACTGCTGCGCAGAAATGGGGCACAGCTGTTGATTTTGAATGATACAACAGTAAGCAGTCACGCTGCGATGCAAAAGCCAACTTGAATACACAAGTGCGAGGTTGAGGCATGGGTTATATAAGGACTACTATAGGGATCCATTCCTTCTAGCCAGCTAACCTAAGGTAAGTATTGTATGCACTGGCCCAGGTGTCAAGCAGCAACACGTTCACTTCTGGAACTGGGGCGGTGACGCTCAAGGGCGCAACCACCGTGGATGATTCGACGCTTTGCGGTTTAGGGTTTAGGATGGAGGGGTTTAGGGTTTAAGCTTTACAGGGCTTGGGATTTAGGGCCTGGTCCTCCCCCAATCCCCTGCACAGTCACTGAGATCAGGTTCTTGTGGCGGATTCTGGGGAAATCTTGCACCACTCAAGAATTTCTGGATTACATTGTATATTTTTGGGTGTTAGGGTATATAGGGTGGTGCAAGAATGTCGATCTAGACGTTTATGACAAATCCTAAACCCTAAACCCCTAAAGCCGGCCGCCACCCCTCTCACTTGTCTTTTGGGGTAGGCGGGCGTCGGTCGAGCGCTCAGCGAGACCCAGCGAAGGAGCCCCAGGCAGGCGACTGAGTAGAGGCCGAATCAGCAAATTCTCCTTACCCTAAAACCCAGGCCGATCTGGCGCAAAACGTGTTCCGGGTGTTTGGCCGGGATGTGGTTCGGAGCCCATTTTTGTCGATTTCTTGGTCCCTAGAAGCTTCCTAGGGGCCGGTGGCGGAATTCTTGGACCCTAGCCCCTCCAGGCCCTCATTTTTGTTTTTTGGCGGGGCCTTTGGAAGCCCCTGGGAGGGTGCGGGAGGCCTCCTAAGGCCAGATGCCGTTGAATTTTGCTTGTCGCAGACAGCGACATCTTCTGGAGCAGAAGGACGTGACCCACAGCGGCTGGAACCATGAGAGGGCCGGAGGAACCTTACATTTGTTCCAGCGAAATAGCCAGCCAGATCTGGTGGCAGCTCGCATGACCCGGAGCGGGATGAATCTATAAAGGCCCTTCGGCCCAGATCGTCTCCGCGCGCAAACCCGAAAGTCTGTGGATGTGCGTTCATCCAGATGTGCGTGGTCAGTGCGCTCTTACTCCGGGCGTGTGCCCCAACGTCCCCTCACACCACCTGTAAATTTTGCTTGGACGCGTTCACCGCCATGTTCTGGCTGCAACACATGGCCTCGCCTCACATGTCTCCCAAACTCATTTCAAGCGTTTCTCCACACTCCTTGTTCCCCTCAGATTTATGTAGTCAGGGGGCTCTTATCATGTGAGCCAGAACGTCCGCGCACGTCGATTTAAATTTTGTGTGGATGCATTTAGCGACATGTTCTGGCTGGAGCACATGGCCTCGCCTCACATGTCTCCCAGTCTCATCTCGAGTTTTCACTGACTCCCAGTCCCGCCCCCAACGTGTCGTAGAAATTCTGGCGGACAGCAAGAAGTGACCCAGGGTGGGCTGGAACCATGAGAAGTCCAAAGGGAAGGCTCCCACAGGCAAACCCTATTTTTGTGTGAGCGAAATACCCAGCCAGTTCTGGTGGCAGCTCACATGACCCGGGGCGAGATGAATCTGTAAAGGCCCTCGGGCCAACGCAAAACCAAAAGTCTCATGGATGTGCGTTCAGCCAGATGTGCGTAGTCAGCGCGCTCTTATTGCTTGAGCCAGAACGTCCCCTCACGTCATGGTGAAATTTTGCTTGGACAGCTAGACCGGAACACATGGCTGAAGGGGCCTTCGGTCCCCGACTGCAAACCCGAAAGTATTTCTGATGCGTTTCGGTATGGATGGTTAGGTAATTTTGAAGAGCAGCCAACACCCCTGAGAGTGATGGGAGGCATGGCGAGTGCATGGTTGTGTAAGTCTGGGACCAGCCCAGCTTCTTTCCTTGCCGCGCTTTGATGCCGCGAGGCCATGTTTGGAAGATCGTTGAAAATCTCAAGGCCCTGAGAGTAATGATTAGGTGGTCTTGGGGTGGGTTAGTCTGGAGAGTAGCGCGCTCGCACAGCACACCTTCGTCTGGCACCCCCCAAAGCCCTAAACCCCTTAATCTCGGCAATGTCCAAAGCTCTGGTTTACCCTGATGGTTGAATTTTGAGGTTGCTGGTCCTCCCCCTTTAGGGTTTAAGGGATATTGGAAAAGAAACTGGAAACTACTATTTAGGGTTTAGGGCAAACTATCTATCACGCGACGTGGCAGGCGGAGGCATGACAGGTCCTTTTGTTGGTGTAAAGTCAAGGGTTTGGCGGGGCTTTCGCAGTTTTCATGATTTTCGATCGAGTGGTAGTAAGCATTTGCAATAGTATTCTTATCTCATTGCCTTTGTTCTGATAATTCTGATATGCCTTACAGCCCTAGATTGAATAAATCCTAAGTTTTAAGTTGCGCACCTTAAGCCCTAAAGTCCTGAAGCGTACAGTTTTCCTGAGCTGGGCTGATTGTAGCTCTTTGGAGCGGCGGCTTCAGAAGCCAAAGGTCTTGTTTGACGACAATAAAGCACCAACCTACCACTACGGTGAATATTCAAAAAAAGTGTGTGGTCGCTTACCCAGAGCGGGGGCCCCAATATGGATCATTGTCTATATCTTTATCATAAGCCCTAGGCCCCTAAACCTTAAGTACGAGACCCCGCAAAAGGGAAGCCTATTACTGGATACGGGGATACATCTTGTCCAGGGCTCAGAGTTGATCCTGAAAATCCTGCATGATCCTACGTCCCCTAAAGCTCGGGAACCGTGGTACCTCAGTACCTCGTATGATTTAAGGCTCCCTGGGTGGTGGACTTAGGGGTAGCTTTCAACATAATGTGTGTTTTCTACTATCCTTAATCCGTATGTAATCCTTACAAAGCTGTAGAAACTTAATCCTTATTAAGCCCCTAAATCCTACACCATAAACCCTCAACCCAAACCTACCCTGGTAAAACCAATGCCGTGACCATCCATGGCCGGAGCTCTCTCACAGCTTTTCTGCTCTACCTTTGGGGCTTAGGGCTTATGGCTCAGGGTTAAGGGCTCAGGGTTTAGGATGTTATTCGAGGACACCCCTGGCTCTGGAGGTTTCTGATAGTTAGGGTTTAGGGCTTAGGGTTGGGAATCCCAACC
Source organism: Symbiodinium pilosum (assembly GCA_905231905.1). Lineage (NCBI taxonomy): Eukaryota > Dinophyceae > Suessiales > Symbiodiniaceae > Symbiodinium > Symbiodinium pilosum. The sequence continues at coordinate 44,099 of CAJNIZ010043145.1, forward strand.
CCCCAACAAAGGATCGCAGCATGCTGAGGTCTAAGTATATTGAGGCTTCCAATTATGGAAACAAACGCCCATGTTTGATATGCGGGAGAAGGCATAACCGCACTTGTAACTTGTTTCACATTAAGCTGATGCGGCCACGCGCTTGACAGACGAACCAAGGATTACCTTCACTGTGGGTTCTGCTGGAGCAGGCTCGATGCTAGTGAAAGCCTTCGATTCGGGAGTAGCCTATGGCACATACCCTTCAACCCTTAACCATGAGTGTATGCCCTGGCGCACAATTGAAAAGGGCAAGGTGGTTACCAGGAGCTTAGACTGTGGCTCATACAAGGTGAGGTCAGCCCATGTCTTGCCAAAAACATCAACCTGGTCATGAGTGTTTGTCAGTGTTGCGAGAAAACTGCACGGCATTTTTTGCATTGCTGTCAGAGTGTTTTCCATCAGCACTTTGTGCAAGCAAGTTGGCTTGATGTCCATGGTGCGAAGGTGGTACCACAACCCTGTACGGAAACGTCGTCATTGGTGACAGCACCGGCATCTTGATGCCAACTGTGATCATCATCGGCTGCACCTGACAAGGGGTCATCACGCGCAGTGCGGCACAAAGCAGCGCTAAGACGATACAGACAGGGCAGACAGCTACAAAGGTCGCCTTATGCAAGGATGTTAGGGGATGATATCCATAAATCACTCAGGCTTCTGCGCTGGAACCAAACTCCGCCAAGCCATATCAAAGAATCACGTCCCGTGCAGAAGGTGGGCCTATGACTGAGTCTTCTTTCAGAGCATCTGGGGAACATGTGATACCTGCTGGTGCTAGTGATTACAGTTTTCAAGGTGGAGGCAAATACACGTGTTTTTTGTGCTAGTTCGTGTTCTTGCGGCCTGATGCAAACAAACTTATTTAGTTGGGGTCAGCGATTCTTTCGTCGAGCATGCAAGTGGCTTGTTTGCAAAATGGAGCTGCCTGATGTACAGGAAGGCCAGTCGTGCTTTTCGCTTCTCCGCAAGGCAGGTGACGAGCCGAGAAGGCATTTTCTGACGACAAGCCCTCATAATCTTACTGGGGCTTAGTAGGGAATGAGGGAATACAAGATAAATCCTATATAACCCCTATGTGGTATATTCCCTTATACTATGCCCTTACTATAATAATCACCAGTAAGTAATCCTTATGGAAAAAATCCTACCATACCGGGCTCACAAAACAGGCCGAAGAAGTTGGAGATGTGAGAGGATCTTCCAAGCATGGTCCCCCACATACAGTTCAGGGTTTAGGATTTAGGGTTTGGGGTTACACTCCCCAAAATGGGTCCAAATGATAGAGTCCTCATGAACAATCCTCAAGGACGGGGACTGTTAAACCCGAAGCCCTAAACCCTAATACATTATTGGCACCATTGACGTCAGAGAATCCTAGGCGCCGCTTCCTGCACCGTGAACGGAGACATTACTCAGGCGGGTGCGTAGTGGGAAGCTGTCGATGGATTCACCGTTACCTGCACAGTTGAGAAGCACATACCCACCTGGGCCCCCAAATCCATGTAGAGTGGCCTTTCGGGCTACTTTCAGGGGGCCTAAGCCCTACAAAGCCTGAGTACGCCGTCCTCATGCGCCTTGGGCTCTCAATCTTTGTGAACTCCGAAGAGTGCCTCAGTGACCCAACGATCCCTGAAATTGATCCCACCTGCTTAGAAGGTCAGGGGGGCTTAGTAGGTAGGTAGATAATGAGCAATAACAAGGATTGCGACATGGCTTTCATGGGGTCATAAGTCATAAGTATACTGAAGCTTGCTCAGTCCCCCCGACCCTCTCAGAAGCCTAAACCCTGAACCCTAAACCCCCAACCCTAAACCCTAAACCCCTAAACCCTTTAACCCTCCCCTAGGCAGATGTGGGAGCGACCCAGACGGCTTTCACAACTGGAACCGGATCGGTTCAGCTGCCACCTGGCTAACACACACGGGGTGTAGGGTTCAGAGGCTACTCCTGGGGATTCTTGGGATTATGATGGGCCACAATCCTTTCATCGCCTTATATACCCCAGAAGTTTAAGAATTAGCATTTTGGGGTCATATCCCAAGTTGTTCTAAGAAGGTATTGCCTGGGTCTGATACGGGGACCTGATCACAAGGACAGTGCGTTTGGGAACCCTACTAAACCCTAAACCCTAAACCGGTGGGCCCTACTTTCCATCAGTTTCCCATCTTGAAGCCTCTCGAGCGGTAGCATTCCCCTTTTGGGGGGGGGGGGCGAACCTTGCTCTGCTTTGCCCGCATGAGTTACAGTCTCAACTCCTCAAAGGGCGTTATATAGGGGAGTATTAGAGGGGTTACGGAGGGGGATACTGGGAGCTTAAACTATAGCTCACATTGAGTTCACATGTGGAGGTTTGTAAGGTTTAGGGTACCACCGGGGGCCTAGATGATTACCAATACTTGGTTCTAAGTTTTATGATTATAGTATGGGGTACCCTAAACCCTAAACCCTAAATGGGGTACCTCAGATAGACCTGGCCATGCTATTTTGGTAATTTTAGGAGCCAGACGTCCATGCCTTTTGCTACCAAGGAATGGGGACGTGACGGTTGCTACTGGAAAGAATCTGCACATGGTTGCGTCTTGACCAAAACTGGGAAGACACTCAAATTCAAAAAGTTCTAGCCTGGATCACACTATGATTGCTGTTCTTGGTAGCAATGGGGTTTCGTATCATGCATACCTGGGACCAAGTCGAAAACCCAGCTCAATCCGATGAGCATGGGATCAGGTTCGTAGAAGCTTTCGCAATTCCCATTATGATGGTCCTAGATTCCTTGTATAACTATGACTATGGCAACACGGTGCAACAGGGTACATCACAGAGACCTCACAGACATACTGGAAACTATTTAGGCCGCGGTAGTAAGTTGATTCGTGATGGGGCCGCAGATGTCTGCGTTGCGGTTTAGGGTTTAGGGTTGGGCTACAGTTTCTTGGGAAGTTACTGGTTAGAGGCATACTTAATTTCCAGAACTTGCAGGGGAGTACTGTGGTTTGGGTTGCAATGACTTGTATCAGCAGTGCAAGACCCTCAACCCTAACTAACTCCAAAAAAACCCAGATCCTACACCCTGAACAATAAATACTTCATGATGATGCAGGTCGCCAACTCAATGCGAACAAACAAGAGTTCCCCAACAAGGTCCATATGATAGTTTCCCAAGGTGAGCGAACCCATACTCAAACTTACTGGTGGTTAGGAGCGGGTAAGAGAATATCATCCCTCCAAAATCCCGTCACAATCCCTACATAACATGTTTCCTCATTCCCTACAATCCACCAGTAAGTAAAAGATGGAGATTCAGAGAAAAGCCTAAAAGGGACCCTGCGCAAGAGTAGACCCTCGACTCAAGACTCAAGACTGTCATATTTCCTTCAGGATGTCTGAACCCTAAACCCAAACACAGAACTTTTCAAGGCCACCGGTGCTGGTACCTTCCAGACTGGCACAGGATCGGTCACCTTAAACGGCGTCACCCAAGTGAGACCTGTCCAAATGAGGGTTTAGGGTTAGGGGTTTAGGAAAAAGTTTAGGGTCTAGGAGTTTATCTTGGGTACTGCCCCCCCTCAGTAACAGTTAGAAAAATAAGTATATTCTGGTTATATATAGCCCTTAATAGAACCCCTAATATAGACTGTTACTGGGAGGGGGCAGTACCCAAAGGTTAGGGTTTAGGAGGGGTTTAGGGTCCAGGGCTTAGGGTCGAAGCTTATCAAAAATTGTTGATCATGCTGAAAAAGGGGACGCCCATGATTCCCATATGTCCGTAAGGTTGCTAGGGACCCCCTGTTTGTTGATAAGTTCCGTCTTATGTAGTATTTAAGTAGGGGTACTTTTGGCCACCTATATGGAGCAAGTTGTTTCTTCTCCTTTTGTAGTAGTGAATAAGAGGAATGTAACTCACTTTAACAGCCAAGAGGTTTCTGCTCATTTGTCATGTCCTTGCCTTGCAGGCGAATGTCCTGAAGTTGTCTTGAGCGGGTTTAGACTGCGTTGAGATTATTTTTGAGTTTTTCTATATAAGCTCCCTAAAACAAGTGTTCGCAAAACTCTTTGCTCTGGGGAGGCTTTACCCCAAGGCATGGAGGAGTGACCCCCTTACCCAGATAAATCACATTGGCGGCTCTGCTTGGGCAAGGGGGAGAGTCTGTCTGAGCATTTGATCAAGGAAGCCGAACCGGACCCGTAGGAATCCCAACAGCGATAAAGACCGGGGCTTTTCCAGCACCAAAGCAAATCAGGGAGCCAAGCAATGAACCAAATGCAGACGGACCCTGGCAGCCACGATTTCCACATTCTCCATTATGGAAAAGGTTACATGTGGAAGCGTCTCGAAATCCCTGCAGAGCATTAAATGGTGACCCTCACAGTCTCATGGAAATCCCCATGTCCCTGCAACCCCTAGGCAATGGTTCTGCTTTGAGCAGCCCTCATGGGCTTCCTTGGGTCCCAAACACTTAACCCTAAGCCGTATCTGTACCCAGGGGAGGCTCCAACACCTTCAGCACTGGCACCGGCCAAGTCAACCTGAACGGGCCTGTTGTGGTAGTCCTCCTGACCTGTTTGACCAGAGTCCGGTGGTGGGCTTCATGTAGAAGCCTAATTGCTAGTATTATTCTAATGGACTGCAGAATCATACTGGTGAATTGTTAGGCCCCTACACTATGAGCTACGGCTCATGGCTCCTAGAGCCTTGGACAGTTTGACTCTCCTGTGGTCTCCTTCTTGTAGACATTGGGGGTGTGTTGATATGGAGGCTTTGGCGTCCTGATGCGAATGATGCTACTACTCTGGGGGTTGTTTGGGGACCTGGCCTGAGTAGGGTTTTCTGGTACACCAACAGTAGTTGTCACAGCAGATCGATGCATTCTACAGCTTTGTCACGTCGAGTAAGAGCAAATCCATAGCAATCAGAGTTGATTGTGTACACACGTGTGTAGTTTCTTGTTGATGTCCCTTCTACAGAAGGTCATGCTCAGGGCGTACAAAGCCACCCAATTCTAAGTAGTCCTTTCACAGCTGATCGCGCCTGGCCGCCAATACCATACATCCCAAAGCCTAGACTATACTTGCACCTCCAAAGTATGTAGAATAATTGCCTTTCAGACCGCTTTTAAGGGGTTTTGGGCTTAAGCCCTAAACCCTAAACTGCATGTGGGGTTCAGATAAATGACCCCCGTTCGAACTCTAGCACGTGCCCCATCGCTTCCTGCCTGCTCCACTAACCAAAAAGCTAGCATTGATGGCTTAGGGTTTAGGGTTTAGGGTTTACCCCTAAACCCAAAACCTTTAAACCCTGAGTCATCCGCAAGGCGGATAACCAGCCCCTATCCGTCGGCAGCGTTGGAGCCGGAGGCGTTGTACAACTGTCCCCAGCTCAGGCTCAAACTTGCTGGCTTGCTCATTTGAGCTATAGTCTAAACTCCTTAAAGGGGGTTATATAGGGGATTATATAGGGGACTACTATAGGGGTTATTAAGGGGGATACTAGGAGTTTAGACAGTAGCACATTTGATGTTTAGGGTTTAGGGTTTTAGGGTTTTCGGGTTTAGGGTTTAGGGTTTTAGGGTTTAGGGCTTAGGGTATGTAATTTAAGCTGTCATACTGTCATGGGTATATAATAGTAAATAATGAAATTAAGTTAGGGCTGAGAGTTCAGGGCTTAGGGTTTAAGTTACCATATTACGGATATATAGTAAGTAGTGGGTTTTCCTTGTCATGTCATAGTTTCAAAAAAGGTCCATAACATCAACCTTGCCTACTCACGGGAGGTTCAGGCCGGGAGAGGCAGGCAGTCTACTGCGTGATCCCCCTCTTACGCACCCTAAACCCCACAACCCTGAACCCCAAGCCCAAAATTGGATACGTTTTTGGTTTGCCCCCCACCCCGGGACTTCTCAATCCGGGGTGACTAGAATGAAATAGTAAGCGAGCTACTTTTAGGGATTTGGCGGGTGATTTTTTTGGTGTTATTTAGACTATGGCTCAAATGGAATCAAGTGCTAGCAGCCGTAGCTGGAAAGGTTCGCACTTGCTAATGATGACAAGGGCTATAGTCTAAACTTCCAGTATCCCCCTCAATAAACACCTATAAAGTCCTCATATAATCTTTGATATAACCCCCTTTGAAAAGTTCAGACTGTATCTCATATTGCTGTCAATGAGACATGAACTATGAGCAGACTATTCTCAGAACGCCTTGGCTGCTCGAGTATCTTACTGGGGGCTAGCAAGGAGTACGGGAATATAGGGTATAGCATTGGATATATAAGGATAATGGAAAACAAAATGGAAACCACTGTTTAGGGTTTTGGGTTAGTAGGGAATACGAGAATATAGTATACAAGGATTTTATAAGGGGTGCATTCCCTGATTCTCTACTAGACACCAGTCAGTTATTCTTGTATGGGTTGTCTGAACCCAGGCTGCGCATGAACACGAGCCAGTAGCGGACGAAGCCCTAGACCGAAACCCAGACTGAACCCCACCCCAACTGTGTAGTATTTTAGTTGGGGATACTATGATACCCAATATAGAGTAAGATTATATCCTCCTTTTGGGGTGTAGTATTTTATATAAGGAATATTATCTTACTAGGTTCAACCACCAAAAGAACACTACTCAACTATTGTCATTGTAGAAATGCCATGGTTGTAGAATGATCCTAACATCTGATTTTTGCAGGCTGGGGGCATTCCCGAAGGTTGGCTTTAAGGGCCCATAACTCGGACGCAGCAAACAGGTAAGGCCCCACACTAGGGGCCCATGGTTAGGACTTTAGGCAGCACCATAAACCCTAAACTCTAAACCCTATAAACCCTAATTAGATGCGACACGAGCTTCTGCTCCAAGGTTCGGAGACACGACGGTAGGATCCAGCCAGCGCCTTAGGACTGGGGGCGTCTGCAGGTCAGTATTCTAGGCACCCCTGTACACCATTTAAGCTTTAGGGTTTAGGGTCCGAAAGCTTGGACTTTTGGGGCTTATAAGGGTTGGGTTTTCATTATCTAGGTAACCCAGTCGTATCGTTCTTCCCTTTTTTTTAGTTTGGGGACTCCTGATTGAAGCTGAACATTAGGAAAAAGGGTACGCTTTTCAAAAAAGGGTATTTATTCTAGACGCCTGAAAAATCGCCAGTACTATCCCTCATGATTGTTCTGTGATTAAACAGTGACCGTAATTGCAGGATAGTCCTGGAATTCCATGGTGTCCTGGGGCGTTGACACCTCTGTTTTGTCCTGCAAAGCGTAGCCTACCAAGTGTCAAGACATTGGCGAGCCACGTGCAGTGCTTCAAAAGTCTGAAATGCACAGAGGTTGCAAGGGCAATGTACTCGTATACACCATACATGCACAGTGGCGCCGTGCTATAGAGCAACGTTTGCACCATGAGCAAGAATACAGGCGTGATACTAACAACGCACATTGCGTACCTTGGCCAACAACTCGCAAAAAGAAGTGGGTTAGTGACAACCTGCACCCGTGCATGTAGGCATTAGGTGGCGTTTCTTGTTGCCAGGACCTGCGCTATAGTTAAGAGGCCCACAAGGTGTCAACCGTTCGGCACTTCACCCGTTTTTAAAGGCCCTTCTCGCTTCGATCCTTCATCACGCTCAGCTCCTGAGGGTTACCAGAAGTACCAGTCACCATTCAATAGGACTGGCAGCCAAGGTCCTGTCAGGATTTTGGGCATGATGTGCCCCACTTCCCCAACCACGAATCCCAGTAATTAGTGGTCATTGAGGAGCACCTGTTCCCAAAGTTGTAAGCTGTTTTCCTAGCCTTTTCCGCCAGAATCTCCTTGTAAAAGACCGTGCACCCTTGCCAGCCGCCATCAATGGCGCCTCCAGTTCGCTGAAGGACGCCCAGCTGGAGTTGTGACCAGGGTTGGTTAGGGTTTAGCGCAACTACTTAGGGCTTCGTAGGCAATCACAAGATGTTCGTTGATATATGGGAGTTCCGGAGCTCCTTTCAATGGGGACCCCAATATAAGCCCATAAGATTTATAGTCCTTATTATAGGAACCCCCAAAAAGGGTACCCATAGTTTTGGGAAAGGTCCACTTGGTTTTGGTGCATTTTCAGCCCGAAATGCTTGATGCCGCACGCCCACAATCATACATAAGCCCGAGCATGAACCGATGCTGCCCGGTTTATCTAGGGGTTTAGGGTTTAGGGCCGGGTTAATTGCATGGCTTTCTCCCCCAAACTTCAAGCCGTAAAGCCTACACCGCAGGTGATCCCTGGCTGGCGTGTACTTGGAACATAATATGTCAGACATCATGTCTTGTGCCCACAATTTGTGGGTGGGGGGCCTTACCTAAACCCTGCAAGCTTTCAGCCATGGGGCCTCAAATCCAAATTAAACCCTGAACCCAAAACCCGAATGATCAGATGGAAGTGTTCAAAGCAGAGGTCCCCCATTTCAGAAGCTTTTCTGTAGGGGAGGTCATGGTGTTGAAGCCACACCCAGAGCCTCAGATTCTGAAGCAGAGCTCGAACTCCAGGGGATTAGGCTTACGGTTACAGTTAGACTGATGCAGCATGATCAAATAGTAGTTCCCCTAAAAAGGGGGGCCCAATATAGACCCCGAAATACTGTAGTCGTCGTTATGGGGCCCCCCTAATTTTGGGAAACTCTTAGACGTAGCTTTGTGCCTCGTGCTCCACGCAAGGTCTATGGAAATGTAAATTTCTACGACGACCAAGATGGCACTGCCAAGACGAAGCCCGGCAGAAAGCATTGTAATCCCTTCCCCACAATATCACCCCCCCCCCCTAATATTAAGAACTCCCAATATATTAAAAGGAACCACAATGGGGATTATTCAAAATAGGTGGTGGGCTTACATTTTCGGGGGGATCAGCAGAAGGAGCAGGAAGAATGGTCAGACTGATCTATAAGGAAGTAAATGATGACTGACGTTATGGTCTCAGATTCCGTGTGTAATGGTGGTGTATGGTACCTCGAAGAGACCTCAAAAGTGTGTCGGTAATCAATGCAGGCCCCTACATTCATTCCATCATCCCTATAACACCTATTTAATCCCAGGCTCCAGTTCACGTTCCATTCTCTTCTTTATTGGATTCTCCATTTTGGGGGGGTCCTATTCCTAAACCCTAAGCCATCCTAAACCCTAAATGCTTTAGTTTCCATTTTCTCTTCCAGTACACCCACATAACTCTGATAACCCCTAAACCCTAAACCCTATAGTATCTGGCCCTGCAGAGGGAAAGCCTGGTTCTGCGAACCTCCCCGAGTAGCTGCCCAGAGTCTCTCAGTCTTGCCGCCTTTTCCCCAAAAAGTAGGTAGAATAAATCGCCCAAAACCGCTTTTAAAAAAGAATTAAAAACAGCCCAACATGCAATTATAATCTAAATTCTGTTGAGGTTCAGGCAGGGTTTAAGGTGCTGAGTCCTGAGATGAAATCCAACCGAAAAAGTCGCCCAAGCTATACGGTAGTTTCCCTAAATGGGGGGACCCCAATGTAGACCCCAAAATACTGTAATCCTTATTATGGGGACCCCCAAAAAGGTACCCCGGATTTCGGGAAACCCCCATATATACCTACTTCGGGATATCAACTTTACGTCTGATTCTACCAATTTTCCCGGTCGGAGCCCCCGTGTCGCAAGGTTCTCCACAGCCACAGGCGCGATCACCCTGAATGGCGATATTGGTGTGGCAGCTAACAAGGACCTCATTATGGCAAACACAGGCGCCATTTAGGGTTTAGATTTAATTTAGGGGTTTAGGAATAATAGAAAAGAAAATGGAAACTACAGGGATTATAGGGGTTATAATAGAGTTACTTCAGGGGTTTAGGGTTTAGGAGCCGAAGCCAAACAGGTGAGCAATAGCATTCCCTCCCAGATCCTAATGTAAAAGTAGTGGAGAATGCAACCCAAACCCCATTCTCGGGCTCCTTACCTTACGCGATTCAGCCCATCACCAAGATGAGTGTCTAGGTTATGAAGACCGAAGTGAGCCGCTTGTATATGTGGTCCTGGTAATTTCTGGAAAACCAGGATCTTCTTCTAGAATCCCTATAATCCCATTTTCCCAATCGATCCTATAACCCCAATATAACCCCAATATATCCTTGCAGGCACTGGACAATTCCAGACTGGTACTGGCACCGTCGTGCTTAGTGGCGCCACCTCTGTGGTCAGCGGCAAGTCGTTCACCCTGGATGATTTCACCAATGCGCCTTGCCGTGGCAGCTTAAGGGGATGATGTCTACCTGCACCCAAAAAGTATGTAGACTAATGGCCTTTGTGGCCATTATGAGGGTTTTAGGGCCAGTATTTTACATACTTTGGGGGTTTAGGTAGGGCTCAGGATGTAGGAATGAGTTGTTGCACTACTTGATGCATCAGACCAAGATGTCGCGACGCTTGTATGATCAAGAGGTCTAGGGGCAAAAGTGTAGCAACAGTTTCCAAGCTTCTAAACTTGCTGGTGGGTAGTAGGGAATAAGAGAATACAATCCCTGTATATTTCCTCTATAATAGATTCACTTATTCCCTACTAACCCATGGTAGGGAAAAGGGGTCTCCTTTGGACGTTGGACGGGGTTTGAGCTGAATAATGTGGACGCATTTCCTTGCACGCTAGATGGCCGTTTAGGATAATCATGAATTTCCCCTATCTCTTGATAAGGCGAACTGTTTATGAGTAGTTTAGGATGCCGTTGAAGGTATCACCCAGAATAGGTTGGAGTCGCACTCTGCACCATGCATGAACCCTATACCCTAAACCCTAAATAGTAGTTTCCATTTTACTTTCCATTATCCCAATATAACCCCTATATAACGCTAAATGCATGCCGAGATCATCAACTGTAACCATGCCGCTGCTGACGTCGGCAGCACCTTCTGCAAAGCCAGCCGATAAGTGCGGGGCCGCCTTGGCCTTCGCATCTTTGAAAGCCTATTGTGTACGCTTAGGAAATAATCACCGATGGGCACCGTTTGAAGCAACGCTTGTGCAATTCTTGTCTTGCATCACGAAAACAGTCGGGTCACAACGGATATGTGCCAAGCGTTGGTGGATATGGTCCGTGTCGATGCGGCAAAGTGATGATTTTCCCAGTCATGCTGAACCAATTTGCATTGGAAACTGTTTGCAAGGGGAAGCTTCTTGTCGCTGTGTGAGGTGTACCCTAAACCTTAAACTGGCCCTGGATCGTAAGCTGAATGTAAAGGCTTGCTTGTGATTTTCAGGCAGGCTTCTGGTAAACATACTCCTGTGCCACTTTATAAGTTGTACCAAGTAGTCGCAGGCATCTCCCGTATGCACGCACTTCGTAAGTAGCTCTCCCTGTGCCACACCTCACCAGCATCACATGGTTGCAGAGAGCTGGAGTTGTGTCGCACGAGTTTGCTTCAGAATTGCCAGTAAGTGCACTTCGCTGTTCCCTCTTGCCAAAGAGCCTGAAGCAAACTCGCTGCACCCCACCTTTTGCAACCCTCAGGTTGCCTGCATGCCACAAACAAATTTGTGGTAGAGCTCGTGCATGCTCGGGCAAGCAGCAGGCGATTTGGAACCATAACTATCCAAGGCGATTTGGAACCATAACTATCCAAGTCTATGAAGTTTTGCATGCTGTCACGTTGTTGAGAGTGCCTTATGCAATTGCTTGACAGAGCTTCGTCTGCCAATGTTGGGTTTGGCTCCGACACACAATTCGTGCATCCGTGTTTCACCGAGTTTGCGCTTCGCCTGCTTGATGTGGACAACTCTGCGCAAATGATCGATAGAAAGGATCGCCTGGCTTCTGCATGGCCTGTCACATGTCCATTGTGTCCGCCACTGTTAATCCAACTGTCTGAGTAACGCTAGCACAGACCCGCTGCAAGCGGATCTTCGGTGGTGATGGGTCGAAAACTCACTTTACTGGGAATAGGGGACTATATGCTATAGGAATTATCTAAAGCTTAAATTCGCTTATTCCTTACGTACCACCTGTAAGAAACCCAAGCTGATGCACAAGGGGAGATGGGGACGGACGGGGGGGTGGAATTGGGGTTGGACAGCGCCCATTTTATGGAGCCACATCGAATCCATTGGAGGGCCTGCAGAGGCCCGGTGTGTCCTCGCAGGACATGGGGCCAACTGTGAGCAACTCGCACTTCCGGCCGATCCTTTGCATTTGTTTCCGGCAACTCCCTCATCAGACACTTTACTTTCGATGCTCCCCCGAACTGCAGGTTCACAGCATGTGATTTGATCCAATAATGCCGTGACAGCCCCGGTTTGCGTGAGAGCAGCCGAAGCGAGCCACCGATGCAGACGCCATGCAGACTGTGCTGTTGAGACAGCGTCTGATTCCTCTTATAATAGATAGATATATATATATATACGGTCAAATACACTTCACAAGGTTTGTTCACATATCCCGAAGTTCGTTCGTGTCCCGAATTAATGCACTAATTGCGGATGGGCGTTTTCACCCCGCAAGTGCGTATTGAGGGCACAAGTGCCTGGGGCCTGGGGAGTATGGCTCCGCATTAATCTCCCCCATGGCGCTTTCTCCCGTCGTCTCCGCCTACTTTGCGGCGCGGCTTTCATGTAGCAAGCCGGAGGCTACAATTCCAGATGTTGCTTCTGCATCTGCCTTGCCCCCACTGTTTCAGTCTTGGACTTTTTAATCCGTCCGCGACTTTGAGCCACAGACAGATGTGGTTACACCATTGCAAGCCGTTTCGCATACAGATCCTGATCTGCTGAGCTCTGCACAAGCCTCCTGAAGCGTGACCCCATGTATTATGGCGGTTTTTCGCAGGGTGGAATTTCCGTGAAGTTTTGTAAAATCAAAATGTTGTCTTGCATCGAACTGATGACTTGTGGGGTCGGCAAGCAGGCGCAACTGCTGACAAGCTTTCTTTCAGGAGGATTTCCATGAGATTGCGGAGAACATGGTGTCTCAGAACTCGTGCAGTGCCTGGAAGAGCTTTGAGCAAGGGGGCAAAACCATCCCCACGCACCAGAAGCTGAACGAGGTCACAATTCATACGCGCGAGTTGCCGCATCAATGGTTAGCTTCCACTTCCACCTTTGCCGGTGGTGGCTTGGAAGCAGACGCTCGTGAAATGTTGATGAGATTGATTGTGGAGAATCAGTGGAGAATCGTCTGGCGGAGTTCAACGTGAAATTTTTCCAAGAGGCCCCGGGAAGTTTGTCGTGAAGAATGCGTGAAATTTTGTAGAAACTATTGAGCCCTTTGCTCTTTAAATTCCACGCCAATTCCACGGCAAGCTCAACGGGCTCAACAGACACACGTACGTGCAACAACGTCGTCTCCAAATTCCACGCCCAACACGCCCAATTGGAATTCCACGCGCAAAATTCGGCGGATGTGTCCACAAATGGTTGGCACGTTGATGACGATGGCAATGGATGCGCGGGCCTGCACGCATGCTTGGACCATCATTTAAGCAAGCATTTCCATTGCAATTAAGGAGTTCGGTCAGCATTCCGCGTATTTCAGCTCCATCGCAGGGATGACTTGTGTCACACATGCCCTGAGTATCCCTGAGTATTATTGCTGTGCAAAGGTTCTGTCAGGAAACGTTCAGGAGATTTCACGAGCACGCGGTAGGCCTGAATTGCGTTTTTGGGGATGGATTCCGAATTCGTCGAAAACACCAAAACATCCAGCGCAAACTTCACTACGCAACTGTGGTGTGGTACAAGCACGACATGTACGCGCCCGCACGGCGCAAATGCTCTTATTTTGGTTGCCGCGCCGAAGCCACAGATTGTTTGCGCAATCAACCTGTTTGCAAAGGGCGCGCAAGATCAGCCATCATCCCGAGCAGAATCCATCCAGGATTTGCTAGCGCGATTCTCATGAAATGGGATTCGAGCATAACGTCCGCCACGCACAACCAACACATGTGCCACAACACGAGGGGCCAGGACAGAGCCATTTTTTGTACCAGGCTCGGCAGTTGGCGGCAAGAAGGGCGGCAAGGGAAACATGCCAATACCCATAATGGCGGCAGCATTGCTAGCTGGAAGTCTCTGTCGATCAGCTGCCTAACATTGTTAATATTGTGCCCAACGATATGCAGGCCGTGTTGCCCCTCGCCCGCTGCACCCCTCGTGCTTGCAACAGAGCAGATGTCCAAGTTGACGGTTCGTGCCTGCCCGGTCCCGCGCAGAAATGGCCCAGTCCAGTGGTGCCCGGCCTCCTTCCATATGAGCATCGGTCAAAACTCCTTACATCTGGTA
>CAJNIZ010043146.1:0-25112 GCA_905231905.1 Symbiodinium pilosum
ATGTGGTATTCATGTTGGCTGCACACCGCATGTAATTGCAAGTCGGCTGCGGTGTGTGAGATAAGTTTTGCATGAACGGTTTTGTGCCGAACATGTTCAGCACGTGGGAATGTTCAAGGTCTGAGCACATATTTGCAAGCCCGGATTTGTACCCTCTGTGTGTAGCCGCCAGTCATGCGTGCCTCGTGAATGCAAAATTTTGGGGGCTTGCACTAATGCTAATACTGGGGTGGCTTCCTGTTTTTGCACCATTGGTCCCAAGACACTTGCACATGCGCTCTTGGATTGCCCTGCGTATACCCAAGCACGTACACGCTGGCACGTGGAGCTTCAACGCCTCTGTCTCTCCACGCTCTGTTCAGTACGGATCCAACTCTAAATCGAGCTCGCAACATTTTACGTAACATTTCCTTTGTTGCCCACGTGTGCATGGCCGCTGATGCCTGTGTGGCTTGACTTTGCACATGCAGCCACGCCCCATCACCTCCGTGTCTGTGAGTGTGTGTATATGATATGGGTGGCGGCGGGACACATTTATGGAACATGTGGAATTTCTGAGCGGCCGTAGTGGTGTACATGCATGAGCTTGTGATATTGCATGTGATGTTGTGATTCGTAACTTTTTGGCGTTTGTTGCAGCTTGTTGACCCCGTACTTCCAAGATCACGTTTCACGCTCTGACCATGGCCCATGGTCGTTGACGGACCTGTCTCTCTCTGCATAATATAGCACAATGTTGAAAGCCGGCTCTCCCACATCTGCCTGTGCACCAATGTCTTCCTAGTGGCATGCAGGCCGCCCAGCGGCATGTAGGCCTGACTTGACTAAGCAATTGACGTGACCAAAACCCAAGAAATGCAGGCGGTTTGACCACAGCTTCCTAGCGGCAAAACAAAAGGCCGACTCACAGCGCATGGACAAGGCGCCGATCAAGTAACTGACACAGGCCAGGGTGGCACAAACTTGTTTTTACGACTCTGGATTTTTCGGGTCGAAAGATTGGCGAGCACAGCGGTCCTTGCACGGGCATGCCACGCTCACATCTGTCCCAAGCAGCCCTGGTGGCTCTCATGCCGTCTAGCACCTTCTTCCCGCTGCGCCGCAACTCCAACAAAGGAGTCCTGATTTTTCCAGGCTGCTGCCTGCACCTTGCGTGCCGATGTGGCCAAGCGACGGCCGCCACTGCGATCCAGGAGATGAGCGTCCAGCTACGTGCTGAGGACGCCCACCGCATAAGAAATCCTTGCCATGCGGCACAGTGCAACTGGCAGTCGACACCACCTCGCCATCCCCACCGTTCGCCCCTGAAGCTGCCCTTTCAAAGCCTGAGACCGTGGCCTCGGCTTGAAAAGCACGACAAAAATGCATTGAGCCAGCATCTTTTTCGGGCAACACGGTCTGGAAAAAAAACAAGAATCACCCCAGCCACATCTATTATCCAGACATATCCAGGCATATCGAAACCAGCCCCGGAAATCGATGTACCCATTCCTCGAAAACCAGAATATGTGAGAGGCCAAGCCTCGTTTTGCCCAACAACCATTGCCACGGCTCTAATTGGACCTAATGCTGGAAAAGTCGCAGCGGAGCCTGCGCAGTCTGCAGGGAATTCGAAATATTGAAAAAAAGTTGGCCACACAACTCGGTGGAAAAGCGGTTGTACGCCCATGACAGGCCGTTTGTTTCCATGTTTGGCCAGAAACCTTTGCATGGAATACATAACGTAGCAAAGGGCTGCTTACGGCGGTCAGGTTGTCAGCCGGCGGATAGATAGAAGCCATCATAGGATGGCGCGCGAAGACGACACCATCTAACACACGGCCAAACTTCGTATAGCGCTTCTCGCCTGTACGGAATAGGGTGACGGTCACGTTTCATGGACTCTGCGAGCCAGCAGCCACCAGAACTATCTGCGTGGTCTGGCCTATCGCGTGTCCTGCGAAAAAGCGAACCTACCCCAAGCTGCTCTATTCGGCACGCTGTGCCTCGTGGTCCCTGCCCGCGTGGCCGGCATGCTGAAAATGGGCCGCCCATTCGCCTGCAGGTTAGCACCGGGCAGCAGGGGTGCTGTGGGGATTGCAAAAAACGCAAAACAGTACACCCTCCAGAGTGCAAATTCTGTTTTGCTATGTTTTGCGTAAACGGTTCAAAATCAACGTGATACAGAGTTGCCAGGCGAGTGTGCACATCCCGTTTTCCAACAAGGGGTGTCCTTGATGTGGCGTCTGCGGCTGCTACATGGCAGGAACTGCAGACATTCCAAACATTATGCAGGTAGACTGCAATAAACACCGAGTGCTTAACGTGAGCGCTTTGCGGAAGTACCAGCAACTCCCGTGCTGCCCCCAACTATGCTGCCCAAAAACGCTACGGGCACCATCATGGCCCGGAATGCGCCATTTTCGTGAGCCCTTTGCGGCGGGATGGGCAGATGCGGGGTGGACACATGGCCAGGGGCTTGCACTGCAGCAGGTTTGACATGCGGTCGGCGGCCTTATGACGGTATGAATTCTTCATCAGAACACTTGGGACTGGGACCCATCTGCAAGGAGGCCATTTGGGTGCATGCGCCCTGTGACTATGGGCACGGGTCAGTCATGTCCCTGCTTACAGTCAACTAGCTACATGCTACATGCTGTTAAACCAGATGAGCAGCATCCTCACGACCAACACAAAAAATCGCATGTCCCTTTGTTGGCAGACTCAGCTTCCCTTGCAGCACGAAGCTTGTCCAAGAAAACACTGCTCTTTCGATCGGCGGATAGGCTTCGGGAGGCACAAGGACACCCTTGCAAAAAGCAGATCTGAGCGAGGAGAGCAGCCAAGGGAAATTCTCAAAAGTTCATGATGGCAGGCTTAGAGCTTGGTCAAACCATAAGGTCACGTTGAACAGGTGCCAGACAAGCTGACATACTTCTTGGACTCTTAGACCCTCTCAAGCTCGCTTGCTGACGGCACGTTTTGAACTTCTTTGTTTGCAATTACACATAGTACTTAGGATGACACGAGCACCTCCAGACCTAGAGGGTCCAGTGCCGCACCCATCCATCCATCCATCCATCCGTCCGTCCGTCCGTCCGTCCGTCCCGTCCGTCCGCCCGCCCGCCCGCCCGCCCGCCCGCCCGCCCGTCCGGGGATCCTGTGAAGACACAGCAGCCAGTGAGGAACCTCGAGCAACCTGCTCAAATTACAGAAACTCACCCAAATGTCAGGCAACACCAGAGAATTTTGAGTATGGGCTGTGACAAGACGATGTTTGTTGTGCAAACATTGTCACATTGGTCGTCAGCTGTCAAGCTTCGTACACAATCTGGGCCAACCAAACATGCGTGTAGCTGAGCATGTGGCAGCAGCGTCGTACTTGTTGTCCTAAGGCACCTGGAAAGCTGGCAAACCGCACATGCACACTGTGTGGGGCTTTGTGGGGCATGATCTTCTGAGGGCCTTGCGCTTTGGAAAGTTTAAAGGGCTGCAGCAGAAGTTGTTGCATGACATCTCGAAATCTGCGTCTCTCATCCTCCCGGGCAACATGTAGCAAACAAATCTCCAAAATGGCTGGCTCGTCTGCTGACTTTTATTGGCGTTCGATGCTTTCTATTGCCAACGACACCTCGGTGGAGCACCAGAACAGAAACCTCCTTGCCACGTGCGTCAGCCGTGATGCCTTGGAGCAAAGCGGTGTGCCCAATGGGTGACACGAGAATGGGTGACACGAGCCTTTGCAAAACGCGACAGCAGCTATGTGCCACACACAAAAAAGCTTCACGAAAGCAATGTCCGATTCGCTTGCGGCAGAGGAGTCCGGCCACTCCAGCA
This sequence comes from Symbiodinium pilosum, assembly GCA_905231905.1. Taxonomy (NCBI): domain Eukaryota; class Dinophyceae; order Suessiales; family Symbiodiniaceae; genus Symbiodinium; species Symbiodinium pilosum. The sequence continues at coordinate 3,817 of CAJNIZ010043146.1, forward strand.
ACAGGACCTGCGCAGAAGAAAGCATTTTATTGTCAAATGTTATCCCTTAAGGATATCTCCTGTCACAACTCCTGATACAACAAGGTCAGCCAACAGTCCTATCTGCCTCCCAAGAGCGTCCAAGCGCAAAATACATTTGCCAACCATAACGTTTACCTGAAACTCAAACTCTTGAAATCCGCCGAGGCCGGAGGCCTGGGGCGTTTAGATCCAGGGCCGTCAGAAGAGCAAGTTAACCCATGTTGACCGACTCAGTGGCACAATTCCGGGATCCAATCAGCTTGTTGTTGTTGTTGTTTTTTTGGTTTCTAGGGGGTTTAGGGAGGGTCGGGCGCTTGTCTGGGTTCCGTACCGGTTAGCGGCGAGGGCCTAAATGGAGGCTCCTTAAACTCCCAGTGTCCACACCCCGTTTCAGGCTCGTGTGTGGGAATCCAACGCGCACCCAACAAGCTCATCCCGCATAGTTTCGTACATTTTGGAGGGCTTCGCCTGGACGTTCACTCGTCATTTTGTCAAGGCTACCGGCCATGATTCACAAAATGGTGTTTAGGGCTATGAAATTCTGTATCGTCACAGATTCTGTATCGTCAAGGTTTGCCCTCTGTCAGTGGGTACTGCACTGACCGCGAATGCCACCACGGATTCGAACGGTTGGCGGGCTGCGGCCCCTCACGCAGCTATCAAGAGCTGTCAAGCATTGCAAGCATGTAGCAGAGCAGCGCCTTCAGATCACGACTGGTGGGTGACTGGGCGAGTCTCTACAGCAAATTCACCACTCATTCACCACAAGGATACTCCCAAGTGCCGAAGTCTGTGCCCTCCCGAACAACCTCACCCGTCTTTCGTGTGAATTCAGAAGCCCCTTTCGCAGCCGTACTCACCGCACGAAGCCTTCAGGATGTAGCCCTCCAATTTCAAAAGCTGAGGTTCCAAAGTTCAGAGCTTTTCATACTGGCAGCAGTAAGACCAGAATATTGCCGTCACTGACAAAGCTTTGACCAACCAGACTGAAGTCTATCACTCGCCGGCCTCCGCACATAGCTGCCAGACCTTACACTTATCTCGGAGGGCTTCATGCAACAGCACGTTCATGATTACCAGCATCAGGAGGAGTTTCAGCAGCAGCAGCAGCAGCAACAACAGCAGTGCCACTGGTAGCAGCAGCAGCAGCAGCAGCTCCCTCCCGATTCGCTTTAAGGCAACTTCTTCAAGGCCTTCAACCCCCTTGTAGTCCTGAAACACATCATGATTTTCTGTCCTGGCTCGAGCCAAGACAACTTCACAAGCAGAACTCTTCAACCCGTGCACGCTCTATCTGACAGGTTGCAAAGAATAGTCGCTGCAAGGAAAACACGATGTATGCTTCTGGCTTGTTTGGCTGGATGAGGTGAGGCTCAGTGCGTCTACCGCCCAAAGTTTGGAAATTGTTGCACGCAGCACTGCTCGTCTACCATGGGCATCTGAATACTCTGTTGGCCTGTTTGCTGAAAGCTAATTTCTTGTTTGCACGCAATTGCACCTACTTTTAGTAGTTGGGCCATGGGCTTTTCAAACGTAGCTCGCCTGTTGGGTAAAGCTACGGGAAATGCGAATTACACTTTTTTGAGGCCTTCCGTCTAATGTGTGGAAGGGAGCGGGAGGTGAGCGGGATTGCGAAACTAATGAGCCTTTGTCATGGCATCACGCTTGTCATCCTGGCTGGCAGTAGTATACGACAGAAGCTCACCAATCTTGGGTCGTCACGCCGCGTTGTGACAGAGCTTGCAAAATTGCATCGTGAGCTGCACTGCTGCCCGTCCGCAGCGCCGCGACCTGTCATGCAAGCAGCAATGAACTATCTGCGCAATCAATGCAGCAGCACGTGCTGACATGGCTGTTTTTCCCAAGAAACAGCTAGACTTTGCCTAGCCGCCAGGCTTTAGCACTGGAGCAGAAGAGGAGGAGGGAAGGTATATGCCAGCAGGAAGCACAAGCATTGTTGTTGAAAAACCCCTCCCAAAACCTCGCCAATTTGACTCCACTGTCCGCGTCACTTTGCACTCCACTTTCCTTCCGTCTGCGCTCCACTCTCCAATCCATTTTCCACCTGACTCTCCAGCCACATTTTTCACTCTTCCACCCCGACCATAGGGACGCACGCGACGAAGACACGACCATCCAAAAACCGTGATAGTCACCAGCATGGCGACCCTGAAGGTGCACATGCCTGTGACTGCGGGCATTTTTTCACGCAGTGAAAACGCCAGGCTCCAGAAGTGACAACACGCGGATGACGACGCCAAGGGGCCCCATCCCTGTCACATTTCACGCGCAACCAAGACGTCACTCTCCAAACGTGATGACCGTTACCAGGGCGGCTACCGGAGGCACGCCATCCCTGTGACTGTTGGCACTTATGATTGTTTCGCAATCGACGAAGAAGCAACGCTCCAAGAGAGACCGAGCATCACACGAAAGGGGTACGGTTAGGAGAGGATGGCATTCCCGTGACCGGCCCCATTTTGCGAACACTTGTGTACGCTTTGCGGACGCTTGGGGACACGGACGCGATGCTTGTGGAGTCCCAGACCCCAACACTGAAAATGGGAACCCTTCCGCAGAGCACTCCGCAATAGGAACAGCCAAGCAAGACGTTACTTGCAGCATGACCACACGAAGGCAGGGAACACTACCAGAGGAGACAAGGACAGGCTTGATTGAACCACAATGCGTCATCATACACGCACCTTGCCAAAAAAGGGGCACATAAAGAGCAGCAAGACAAAAGCAGAATGTTACTCGTACAAACAGCACGCAAAGGAGACGAACACTAACAAAGGAGGAAGGCGAGAGGCAACAACCAGGCATGACGTGATTAGTAACATGGCCATGCAAAAGGTCTGCACTAACAAAGAAGGAGTAGGGAGGTTGAATACAACCATCGAGCCTAATGTCATTCGTACCATGCCAATGGGTAGGTTCAGCGAACACTACAGGAGTGGCGAGGTCTCAATGAAACAAGATATAGCTTGTATCAAGAGCAGGCAAAGGTATTGAAGACAACAGAAGGAGGGAAGGGTGCAATGCAACCACCCGGCATGATGATGCTCGATGCTCGTCGGGTAGTGATCACTACGCAGGGGATAGGGAGGTTTAACTAACGCAACGACCAGCAAGCTTTATTTGCATCGTAACTTTACCTATTTACAAGGGTTCTGAACACTGAAGGGAAGCAGTAAATTTTGAAACCACCAGCATCATGTTGTTCGTATTATGACCCTGCCCGGGTATGGCACACGATAGAACAAGCAGGGAGGCCTGACGCAACGACCACACCTAAATGCCACTCGTACAATTATCATGCAACCATGCAACAGTCGTGAGCACGACAGGTAGTACAGCAGGGAGGTTGGATGTGACCACGAAAAACGATGGCACTAGCAGTCACTAGCAACATGATCTTGCCAGGGCAGTGAACACTGAAGGAAGGATGATTTAATGCAGAAACCATGCATGATCTTTTGTGTACAGATACTCGTACAAACCGAACATGATGTTACTCCCACGAATTCTCTCCCAAAAAGAATCACGTTGGACCCTCCACTCAATGCACTACGGTGACTCCTTTGCTAGCATTACATGGCTCGCATTACATGGCTCGGACAAGCGTGCTGCCCCTGTACCGTGGATCTCGTCACACGTTGTCAGTGGCACTGCAAATCGTTGAGCAAACCGGCGCTGCTCGAGTGACGAGAGGCATATGATTCTGTTTCTCTCTAGACACCCCCACATCGCCCACCTGGCCCACGAACAAGTGCAAGCTGGCATTCTCATGGTCCATACAGGAGCCAAGCACCGCTCCAGCACATCCCGAGGTCTGCAATCAAATCTTGCCAATGCCTTCAGGATTTCAAGAATCTAATTTTTGGGGGCTCCCTCCTGCAGCGTGCTTGTTTGCAAGACCTTCACAGTCGAAACGCCCTGGCAAAAGCCCCTGATGCCGAAAAGCTGAGCAACAGCATCACGTTGCAATGCGGCTACAACGGCCTATGCACATGCCCATGCACAAATGGTCAATGGTCACATGCGAAAGAAGGTATAGCCACTGACTGGCAGGCACCTCTGACAAACATTTTCCAACAAAATTGGAGGTACTCTGTGGCTGATTGTAGGGTGACTGTAGCCTCATTGAGAACATGGAGCTCGCACTGCCTTGCTTTTTGCATTTGCTACCGAACATGCTCGGGCTCAAGTCATGACTTTTGCTGTCTGGGAGCACTCTTTTCTGCGAAGCTCTCGTGGAGTCTCGCAGCAGCGTTCTGCACACATGGCAAAGGCCTATGGCTGCATCCTTTTGCATACACCGTCTTTGCCGTATCCCAGCTACCAGTCGCCTGGTGCTTGGAATTTGCATGCAATCTCTGCACTTTATGTGATGCTATACTTTCTAGAGCTGATTCGACATGTGAAACAATGCGGACTGTACTCAGCGGACGTGCGAGGCTTCGCTCCTGTCCCGACAGACTCCGTCTACTTCTCAGACATTCCAGGGTTGTTGAGAATGCCACAACCTGAGGAGGGGTAAATTTACACCCACCCAGGATCCTTAGAGCCTCTTTGGTCTGATTGTTTCAGGACGGAGTCTACGTTGCCTGTCCTCACTTCTCTAGGCCCACGAGCGTGGTCCTCAGGGCCTGGCGCCATCTCAATGCACCGGTTGACACTCACCCGGGGCTTGAAAGATACTGACACAATGTATGGAAGCCTTGGATCGCTGCAAATAGGCTGGACGCCTATATCTCCTGAGCCCAATGAGGCACAACTTGGCAATGCCCCGATTGCGCACAGATTGTGCGCTGTGATGTGCTGTGATGCCTGAATTCAGCCAAGGCTCTCCTGCAATTCGCAGACAAGATAGCAATGTTGCTGGACAAGCTGGGCTCACTGGTGCAGATGATGCTGCAGCCTAGTGATACTTCATCCTACGTCTTCCAAGGTGGCACTGCTCCATCATGTGGCTGCCTATATCTTGTGATACGGCTGCCCGAGATATACTGCGTTCTCTGAACCAGTGCACTGCCACCAGTCCTCTAGAAATTCCGGACACGGCATCGCTGCTACATGTCACTGAAACAATCTTGCAGGGATTCGGGCTACTGATCCCGCTAGCATCCGCGGAAGGACCCTGTTCGGGCAGCTCATCTAATCCGCAGAACGAAGGCTGACATTGGAAGATAAAGTGCCTACGTCGCTGTGCACGTGGCAAACCTTGGAGGATGAACTTCCGCATAGAAGCTAGCAGTAAGCTAGCGCGACATCCCGGTACTTGCTGTGAAATCCGCATAGAGAGAAGTTGCCACATCGAGAATGAACACAGGAGCCGGTAGGCAATCTCTCACGGATTCACGCTGACTTTTGCAGTTGGTGCTCAATCCAGCATCCTCTCAATGGCCGAAGACTAGTGCTTACGCCTCAAGCTCACGGAAAACAAAAAAAACACACACAAGTTTCTTCGTGGCCATTGCCTGCTGAATTCATTGCAAGGCTTACTGTATGCATACGAGTAAAGCCGACACTTGCCGCTGCTTGCCAAAGCGAATACCAAGGCAGCGCATGATCAAGATGGTCATGCACTGCGTGAGCACTGCGCAAGTGCCCCGACATAAACGTGAGGCTATCAGTGAGTCTGCCGTGGAATCAAGGATAACACCTACAAGCACAAGTCTGCATGGCATCAATAACTTCATGTCAGAAAGGACGACATGCCAGGCATGACTGCTCAAAGGTGCTTCCTTGACAAGCTGTGTCAAGATTCCTGCCAGGACTAACGCGTCAAGCAATGTCCACAGCATTCCACGGCAGCTGTTGTGGCTGCACCTGAGCGTGCAAATTCAGAGCATGTCTCGACATGTACGCACCTCTTCCAACCGAATGAAGATCTGTTATTTTAACGTATTTTGGCTTGCGGTCTCTGCGCCCCTCCTAGTTGGAGAACTCAGCGCAGTGATTTGGCACAAATGCTGCGCTGGATACTGGATACTCGTTTTTTATTGTTTCCTGGTTGGGCCAGCGATCAGCCAACAACGTGCACCAAACATACCCAGGCAACAGACTAGAGTGCTGTACAAGCTCTACAGGGTCCACCAAAATGCAGGGCAACTGCAGTCTTGATATTGTGCAGATCCGGAAAAAGGCAGTCAGAAGCCTAGGCAGCAAACAGCTGAAAAGACTGCGGGAAGAGGAGAACGGGCAAGAAGAGGTGCTCGCAAAAGAAAAACACGGACCCAAAAGGTCACCAAGCCAGGGCCTAGCCGAGATTGCACGGATCAATTTCTCACTTCACTCCCTGACCTGACCAAAAGCATCTAAGCTTGACCTCACTCGCATCGCCGTGCTCTACTTTCTGACTGGAGAATCAACAAAAATTTGTGGTGCACAGAAGCATATGCAAGCTCGTGCAATTTCTTGCACGTTCAAGCAGTCTGTACAGGGCATCACCCAGCCAACAACTTGTGCCTGACCGACACGTTTGAAGCCTTCACAGAACAACAAAACTTAGGCCGGCAGGGCAAAATCCTGAAAAGAAGGGGGAGGTTGTTAGGAGTGACCAGCTGCAGGAAGATGACGCAAGGTCAAGCTGACGACACCGAACTGAAGATGGCGAATGCATCATTTGGAACATACAAGTCATGCCAAGAGGGAAACGCTATAGAGGCGGCAGCGGGCTACCTCAACAAAAAGGAATTGAGGCTCACCACAGCCTCAAAGGACGACCTGTGTGTAGGACACAGGAGCTCTCGGTAGCACTCTCAACATCCCATAACGATACAGCTAAGATCAGCTGAGTAGACGAGCCCTTTACAGCGAGACTTCCAGCATGGTCTATGCATTTCTCCATCCCCTGCTCAAGGACGAAAATGCTGAATCTGGACCAAGGCACCGCTGCAAGCAGGGCCACGGTGTGCTCCCTGATTTAGCAGACCTGCCCTTTGTGGGACAGTCGCAAATGGCGAGCTAATCACGCTGGTAGGTATCAGCTTCGTCTGCCTAATGATCTTCCGAATTCGTCTACGAGAACATCCTGTCGACTGCCTGATCTTGTGCTGACATCTACCCTTCCTAACAGTGTGAGGATATCAAGCCAGCAGCAGAGGACTGTAAGTAAGCAAATGTCAATTAAAGTAATTTGCGTTAGGGATGGCACGTCCTCTGCGTCATTGACTCATAGACTCGAGCGATGTAGTCTCAGCGCCTGTACTGACAAACGGCTTCTATCTCTTTCTAGAGTTACTACGACTTCAGCGCGCTTCGACTATGGCGTCGCTCTTCCTTTGGGCATAGGAGCAGTCTTCTGAATGGAAGATTGCCAAACCTGAGTTGGGTTAATTAGTATGGCCCACAAGCTCCTACAAGTGCCCAATGGAACTTGCGACTGATAAAGGCCACAACAGACATGCGTGCTCGTCGCACGCCAAAGGGAAGCGAAGGAAGCCGCTGGTTTGACACAAGTTCACAAGAGACAAGCCTGGCAGTACATTTTTTTCTTTGCCTAGCTTACCATGTGTCAACCAGGGGCTGGAACATGATACGCGATTGCTCTGGCGCAACACCATTGGCAGAACTGGCCAGCACTCACGCAACCTAACAACTTCTGCTGTTGCCTCATCGCTTCGAGTCGATGCTGTTTCCTAAAAAATCGGTAAAATATAATCACGGCAGGTCTACTCCATCTGGACACAAAGCCGCAAAGGAGCAGATGAGAGTCTAATGTAGCAAACCCATGCGGCAGTGGTGACTACAAAAATGTGTCAACGTCATCTCTGAAGATGGACCTGCCCTCTTCCCACAATCAGTGGAACATCTACGTCACGCACCTGTGAAACAATCAGAAGGGAAAAATTATGGCCACTGCCCAGTCCAGCCAGTCCATGGCCACCCTCCAACGCCATCAGCCTGCAGACATCACACTGAAGGCTTCAAGCGAATGCCATCTTGCAACCCCTTTGTGCTGCTGGCACCTTGGGCGACCCTGATGCCATCCTCTTAGTCGTCATAGTGCGTTGGCATCGCCTCCCGTTACTCAAACGGAGCGGGAGCCCGTGAGGTGGTGGGAACCGCCTTCCTGAGCATCTCCTCGAGCTCCTTGCCAGACGGCTGGTACGGGGCACTTCCTTCCCACATGACCTCAAAGCGAAGACCATCTAAACAAGGACGAAGATGTTAGAAGCTTCGTGTTTGCGTCGTGTAGGCCCCCCGCAGGCTGCGGCACTGCCTGCATTGCCGGCATCAGCACGAAGTGACCAGGCATTGCAGGGACCTGGAGCAGGCCAGTTGTGACCGTAAGCGCAGGCAGCATCTTACAGCCAGAGCTTGTCATGAAGAGCTGCATTAATTGCACAATAAATCACTGCGGGTACTACGCATGTGTAACCACAGATGCGGCTTCATCGCCACACTTGCTCCAAAAGTTGCTATTATGACAATCCGCAAAATCGCGCAAGAATCTTGAACTGGGAACGGCACCATGCCACTTTCGATCAGACATCCCTGCGAATCGGGCCGGGGCATACCTGGACTTCTTTAGGGAACCAAAGCACCAAATGCCTTGCAGCAAAACAGATTGATGCAACACGTTGTTGAATTGGTCAAATTGGATCCCTGCAGCTGATCATGTTGGGAATGGCAACCATGTCGAATCCAGTCCTGACGAGTCTCTTTACGGGCCATCGCTCTCTCCTCTTGTCTCCTCTACCCTCCCCACCCGTCCCTCTCCTCTCCTCTGCCGCCCCTCCGGCTCCCCCTCTCCCTCCCTCCCCCTCTCCTCTGCTCTCCCCTCTTCTTCACTCCCCTCCCCTCCTCTCCCCTCACCTCTCACGAGAGAACGGCAGGCAGGGGACTGAGCCAAAATGGTTACTTCCTCTTCTTCTCACTGCTATACCCCCTTTTTAGGAGGAGGGTCGGAGCAATGCAAGCAGGAACGGTCTGCTGGTCACGAGGTCGGTCCTGTCGAGGCCCCGTCTGCCGAACATACAGAGCATAAGTCTCACCGTCTCACCAGCTGAGAATCATTAACAACACCCACTCATGCTCTAGTATGGACCTCACCGCTTCTCCAGACAGCTGTGACGCTCACAAGCCAGTTCGGCCAAACCCCATACACCCGCAGATCAGTAACCCTTCAGCCTAAACATCAGGGGCTCTGACCTAGGAACTGGCGTGAGAGAGAGCACACACACCCAGCGTGGGTCGTCATGCACCAGCGGTTAGTGTATCTCGTCCCCTGAAAAAATGCTCCACCCAAATGTGAACCCCTCGTTGCTCTGCTGGCAATCATGGGATCCTACTTGCTTGCACTCTCTTGCATCACACCAACAAACAAGACATCCAACATCCGCACCGGTAAGCGCCCCGCATAAGGACACTTGCTGAGACCAGGGTATTGAGTACAATCGAGACGTATAATCCCGGGCAGACACAGATTGTCGCTTCGCTAAGGTGCCAAGACTTTTGTGCGGCAAACATGCATGATCCCAAAATGACAGAATATGATGCGTGACTACGTGACCGCTTCAATTAAGCACAAAGTTTGTTGAGCTGCACACCACTGAAGGGAACCAGTCGAGCTTCACCCCCATCAGTGTAATAACTGTTCCAAGCAACGGCATAACTGTAACTACGTAGGTTGGATGCCTAAATCCAGAGTCCATGCATTACCTTGGGGCTTGCTTGCTCCAGCTTCGGGAAATTGCCTCCCTGATGGCCCTGGGGTACATGGTGCATCAAGAGTCAAGAGCCTAGATTACCGCAACAAGTTCTTGCTTATTTCGAGGGGTCATCATTCCTGAAATGAATCTTGTCGTTCATGGCCATTATCTGGGTTCCAGCAGTCGGGGCTTTACTTGGGCATGTGCTCTATGACTTTGCATCTTTGTGTCAGCTCCACTGCACACACGGCCCTGATGCAAAACAGCTGTAAGGGGTGCATCCCCTCTCTCGCTGGAATGCATAGGACCAAAATGGTTACTTCTTCTTTGTCTGTTTCTCCCTCCTGTATACTGCTTGCTGTCCGTGTTGCCCCCCCTCCCAGAACTGAGGTCAAAATCCAGTCCCCACGTCTCGACCTGGATTGGAAAATTGTAATGATTCGAAAGTTTGCTTGCATCCTGCATCGTCATACCCTATCATGACAACAAACGGTCTCACTGATGCACACCAAGGATTCGGACAACCATATGCCTTCCGGCCTGTTTCGACCTTGCACCCTTTCATCGAATCCACTGAGGCCGAAGGCCCGGGGCGTTTAGATCCAGGTCCGGAGACTAGGAGAGAAAGTTAACCCTCGCGATCTGGGGTGGTCAGAACGGGGGGGAACGAGGGGCGGAGGAGTAGGGGGAGGAGAGGAGGGAGGGGGAGCAGGGAGGAGCCCGGGGTGAGGATGGGGTTTCGTTTGAGCTCATGTATGACAATGAGCGGCGTTTCTACATTCTTATCGTTTATTGCATTGAATGTCACGCGCAAAATGTAAGTGGCGTGAGATAGTGAGAAAGTCAGGGGGGAGGGGGGGAGGAGGCGGGGCTTGCCGAGGCGGTCTCGCGTTAGCGATTGAATTTACGCTCCCAGTCGATCGAGAACTCCTAACCCTCATGCTACATGACCACTAAACAGCACAGTCATCTTTCTCTCTTCTCGCCTCGCACAAAGCCTCCACAACATTTGTGATTTTCAGTTTCTGGTCCCAATTATTCTTCAGTTGGGTCAGCACGTCAACTTGTGCATAATCTCTTCGAAGCTCCTTAATGGCACACAGTTTCCATCAGCTATCTGCTGAGAGGGACCTGGCACAGCTCATACAAGCACCCTATGGAAAAGATCTGAATGCACCATTGAAAGGCTTGCTTCAGCACCTCCTCGCCAGCTCGGCTCGGTGTCTGGTTCCGTCTTGAAGTACTGGGCAGCGCTCTGCCGCAATTTCAACGGAAGCTTCACATCGAAAAAGACTCAAATCTAAGCTTCACTCCTTTGGCACGCAGCTTGCTGGAGCCTGGGGCAGGTCATCATGAGGCATGAAGAATGAGTGGCTCTGCATGGCAATCGTTGAATCGCGGTCCTCGGCCACGAGGCCAAGTGGGTCCCAGAGAAGCTGCTGCCTGCCATGGCTTCTTCAAACAAGGTTTTGAAAAGCTTTCAAGGTCCACCTTCCGATTTCAAGCCAATCCTGATTTCGCGCTAGCAACCTCACCCCCAGCTGCTGCAGAACAGAGCTTGCTCTCTTGGAAGCTTTGCTGCCCAAGAGAAGCAGGCGCCCCACGAACTTACAGAGCCAAGGCAACGCACAAACATCATGGTGGCAACAAAATATGCATTGTCCGTAGCCGTGTGCCAGTTCAGGTATAGACAACAGGCTCCGCATCGCTCATCATGTCTTTAAACACTCGGCACCGAATTATCCTGCACGTGCCTCTCATAATCTAATTATTGGATCAAGCAGTCAGCCCATCCTTTACAAATTAAACATTTTGCGTCTGCTGCGCTGCAGCGCCAACAACATCCTACGACATTGATATATGTATATATATATATGTATATATATATATCAAGTGCCTGACTTCAGCACGTCAAATATGGTTTCGTTAGACTGACACTCTTGTTATGGATGAACGCAGCGCCATACTCCATGTACCTGCAGCTCAGGTCTTCTATTGAGCAAAGAGCTCCTCTCAGCATGTTATGAAAGGTCCGCTGTAGATACTGGCTGACAGAAAAGGCTGATAAACTGGGGTCGGCGCTCCCCCTTGGTCATGAAACTCTTCCGCACATCTGGCATTGAAGCCAGGATGGAGCCACCAATGAAAGCTGCACACCTGAAGATATCATTACGCCTTGGACGCAATTTAAAACCGCGAGAACAAGAGAACAATAGCATACAACAGCCGAGGTTCGTAGGGTTGCCCACGCGTGTCACTTTGGCCTTCACGGCTGATGGAAGCAAGCGCTGCAACTCCTGTCTGCAGTTTCTTCCATAATCCTTCAAACTTTAAGACTGCTGACATTGCGAAGTCCTCCTGAACACGCTCACACATTCCAGGAAACATTGTCGAGCCACCAGAAAGAACCTGACTTCAGTGCGGGCTCAACTATACACAGCCACACGCCACCCCCATCATCATCACCCCTCCACTCATAAAGACTCCTGAGGTAGATGCGACATTGCCTGCCAAGTCTTTCTGGATGTCAAGACCTGAGCTGACAGATTTCGGAACTTGCCGACGGCATGCTCCCAAATCCAGATGATCTGAGACGCTGGACTACAATCCAAAATGCTGCCCGCCGCCATCTTTTGGATGCCCTCAGCCTCCTGTCAGGACTTGGCCGTTCTTCTTCAAGGCTCAGTCCAAGCGAACTGATGTAAAATCTAAAATCTGCCGAAGCATTGTCCCTAGAACAAAAAGCCTTACCTCGCCCCACTATCCCCAGTCTTCCCTAGGGCTGACCCGAATACCAAACCCAGTGCCGGATGCTCCAGGGACAGGCTGATGGGGATCCGGAAGAAGCACTTTTTCAGGGAAAGGCCGGGAAGGCTTCTTGGAAGGAGGTGCCTAGCAGAAATCGTTCTCGCCGGAATAAGATGTGAGCGCTACGGAGCGCTACGGAGCGCTGCGGCTAGAGGCCTGGCAAGCCCCTGTCCTTTGAAGTTCTCTGCCAGGTCTCGGGACAGGCCCAATGCATGCAACGGCTCAGGGCTTTTCTCAAGTGTGCAATAGAAGGTTCGCTTCAAGCGTTGGGGGCCTGGGGTCGGATGTAAACATGAATCCGTCAGACTTGCGTTTGCGGTGGTCGGGTTGAGATACCTGGCTCGTGTCCCAAAGAATGTCAAGAATCACAAGGCTTGGCTGGTCAGGCTCGTGTCGATTCTTCGTGTCATGTGTTCATGTTAGCCTCCACGCTCTGAATCGTGGCTCCGATATTGCATTTCCTTTCAGGCTTTCTGTGGTCTCGGAGGCTGCTCTGCTGCGGCCTTGAAACACGCCTATTTCTAGTCTATGGGCAAGGGGCATCAGATCGGTTTTTCGGGAGCTAGCAAAGGCCTCCGAGCCAACCGCACGGTGGGAGCTGGGCTCACCGCAAGAAAGACTTGCAATTGCCAGGGCCAAAGCCGCAAGGCTGCGATTCATGCCGATTCCGCAAGCGGATCAAGCAAGCGAAGTTAGCTGTCCTCGTCCAATTTCAAGTGCTGGCCAGGCTGGAACAAAGCCTGGTTCATCACTGGTCTACTTGCTGGGAATGGCATGCAGCGTGAGTGGGCCTCAGTGCACTGTGACAGAAGTCCCTGTTCCCAGTCCAGAACCTGCGGGACAACGACAACAACAACATCGTCATCTGACTGCAATGCGAATCAAGGTCCATACAGCTGCAGAACAACTGCAAACTACATTTACTGGATCCCGTGTCTACGCGTCCAGCCTTGCCATCCGGCAGCTTGTACTCATGCTGCTTAGGCCCCTGTGCGCGGAATGCCAAACCAACTAGGCTTCACGACGCTACATGTATGCGGAATCTTGCTGCACTTGTACCGTCATGTGACAAAGCTGTCTCAGCTACGTACCTCCGATGTGGGCAAGCTTTGTGGAGTGGCGACTCGACACATTCGCTCCTCACTCAAGTCGAAGTTCAGCCACTCAGCCATATGCGAATCGCATTGCTGGCTCCTTCACAGTCTGGAGCTGTGTCCACCATACCTGATGACCAGCACGGCGTTCAAGTCCTTCAAAATTGATCCAGGGCGGCACACCTCATTGGCCAGCGCTTCCTTGTATCCAAGCTCCCTTGAAAGGAGCTCGCCGAGGTAAGCCTTGAACTTCTGGAACACCAACTTCACAGCTAAGCAAGACTTGCTCAGCCTAAGACAGTCAAGTCCCGTCCGCCATAATCTCGTCGCCGGACTGCATTGAAGATGACGTAGCTATCATACAGGGGAACCTTAGGCGCCGCAAAATACCAGAACAAGCTTGTCGTCCCTTTGGATTTCGAGTGCTGAACTGTCTGAGCTACACCATCGCCAACTTCCACAACAAGGCCGGTCCCTCAGCAAAGCTGGGAAGTCATCGACCCCATGCCGAGACGTCCATGGTTGGAAGTTGCAGAGCTTACGCAGCTGCCCGGGACCGGCACGCCTTCCCGTCGCATAGAGTGCAAGCGGCCCTGAGTGTGCCACCTGTGCATATGCAAACACATCCGCTGCAATCTGAGGACTATGCCTTGCATGAAAAGGATGGAGATGTGTACCACATATGGACAGTGCAGCTCTTAGCAGCTCAGCCCTTTCCCACAACATACAGTCAAGGCCTGGACAGAAGGCACTTGCATTTCTTCAAAGAGCTTCTCAACCTGGAAGGCAGCACGGCGATTATCTGCAGCTCATGACGTCCTGTTGACAAGAGTCCGCTGAGGAGAGCAGCCAAGAGTTCTCGATGAACTGTTGGATTCAAAGGCGCCTCTGATGATGATTCTGCTCATCTAAGTGCTCATCATCATGTGAATGGGTGATACAAAGTACCGTTTGTTGCCTCGGTAACTAGGCAAGGATGCTGAGATGGATCGTCAACCTGCATTAATGTGCGAGGTTGGCATTCGCCAAAAGCTGTAGAGTGGGAGCCTTCATTTCCTCGAGGGCCGCCTGGAGCACTTCCACAAGACCCTCCCACCTCAGAGATCAAACAAAAAAACAAGCGAGCCACACTTCACAGCTGTCCCATCGTGCTGACCCTAGTGAATGGCAAATTTTCGCGTTGAGTTCTGATGGTTCTTCTCCCGCTTTCTCAGTGCTCTGAGGGAGAGGGGGAGGGCGAATGGCGGGGGGAGTTCCTTGAGAAGATTTGTGCAGCGTTTTGATGCGTTTTGAAGCTCTCGGGGAGTCAGGTTGGGTTGAGCGGGCAGAATCGCATTTCATAACAACAATTTACAGAGGAGGGGAGGTAGAGCGGGGAAGAAGAGTCCTGGGCGTTCCAATCCAGCCTGACCTGCAATTCTCCGCCCCGCATCTTCTGATGTAAAAATGGACAAGTTTTTTCAGGAGACCGCCCATCCCCCTTCCCCCCTTCCCAGCCTGCCCCTCCTGGCCAGCAATTTCACAAATGACAACGACAGTTTTCGCGTATTGAAAATCCCATTCACCCCTTCACCCCTACCTCCCTCCCCTTCTGGCCTGGCGAGCTTAAACATGATGAAACACTCTCCTTCATTATTCAGGACCCGTCAAGCCGCGTCTTGGGGCTTCTACATTAGACAGTGATGGCTGGGAGCGCTCAGCGCTTCGGCATCACGAGCGAAAGCTTTATATCCCCCGCTCTGTCATATCACTATTACGGTATTTCACGATGTTTAAGAATCCACGAGTGGTCTGGGAAGTCTCATGAGGGCCGCGTACACTTGAACTCTAATTTTGGATAATGTTGATTTCGTTCACAGGCAACATCATCATTCAGACAAGGCTAAAGCGCAATGTGTGGGGGAGCCTTGTTCAACGAGTGTGAAGCGTGCGCCGCGGTCGGCAATCAAAGGATAAACCCTAAATCGAAACCTTTCGCCGACCTTTTGCACATCTTCCGCGCAGACATAAAACATAAAACAACCATAGAACATATAGAACCCTGCATTGCGAACTTGCTCTATAAAACAACAGACCAACCCTCAAACGATAAACAGGAGCGAAATGAATGGGCCCCAACAACAGCTCGGTTTGACGGGTTTTGCAGGTGCCACCATAGAAAAGTGAGCTGGCCGCAGTGGGGTGTGGGCAGCGCTTCCACAACTGCGCTACCCGCTTCTGGGTGCAACCCCTCAACGTATCTATGCCATCAACCCCACTTGTGCGCTAGAACTGCTTGTGGCTATGGCTTTTAGCACGGCCTGACAGCCTTGTAGGTGACAGACTGAGACACGATGCCGTGGTCCATCACATGCAGCCTCCGACATCATTGCTTAGGAAGTGCTTAGAAAGTGCTTAGGACGCTGCCTGGCATTGCTTCTCTGCAGCGCTTCTGCCGCTGCCTCGCGGAATCACAACAAGCATGTCTGGCACATGTGACATGTTGTCACTTTAGAGATTCTTTTTGCCTTCGAGGGCTCGTGGCGGGAGGCTCTCAAGGCCGTGTAGATATTCTCATAGACCACCTGGATGGGAACCCATTCTTCCACCCACCCTAGACTCGGGTGCCCTGGGAACAAAGGCCTCCCTACCTAGACTGGACCTTGCCTTGGGCTCAAGTTCTCCTGCATAGCCCACCTGATAGCCAGTAGAAACCGAAATCGTGACGTCTCAAGGCCAATGCAATAAGAGCTCAGTGTGCGCAGCCTTGACAGACCCGGAGCCATTGTCAAGGACAAGCGGCGTACCATCCATGCAGGGCTGTGTACAATGCCGTAATCAAGGTACATCTTTCATAAGCTGATTCCTACAGAGAGCTCGCTTAGCACAAGACCCAGTCCCCTTTTCGTTCCACTTTACTGCAAACACGATACATCAGCTCACTGCAAACACGATACATCAGCTCGTTGCATCCGGAAGCAGAAAAATGTTTATATGCTTCGAGGACAGGCAGCAGGATTCACCGTTTACGCAGCGCACAGTTCTCTTTCAGACTGTGTCCAGCTACCGGAAACTCAGCAGGAGCTTGATAGTAAAACAGGGCTGTCTGTCCTTGTGGGACTTGCGGGCTCTTCGTCGAAGCTTGAAGATGACTGCCTGCTACGGGGCTAAGGCACATCATGAGCTACAACAAGGCTGGCAAGTCTCTTGAGCTGCACAGAATGGGAGGCTCGCCTGTCAATGTCGAAATATCCAGATCCACTGCGATATCCGTCCGATGTTGAGGCATATGCATCGCTGCCTGACAGGCAGAACTGCCCAACATGTCTTCCTAGTCTGCAGCTGCTGCTGTGCCTGAGCCTTCGAAGCTGTCCTTGCGGACAAAAGACTCGCCCTGCCCGACGTGTACAAAGTTTGCCGAATCCATGGATTGAAGAGCACTTCCACACATTGTCAGCCTGACCAGATTTCTTCCGACCGAATGGAGGCGTCTTGCGCAGCTCTTCCTCAAGAAACATTGGGTCATGCTGGGTCCGCCTTTCACGAAAAACCCAGACGGCTGGCACGAGGTCACTGCTTTGCCATGAGCGAACGAGCATTGTTCAGCGGAGTAGGCGCAGCAACCTTGCTGCCAGTTCCTAAGCTGAAAAAATGCATACTGTTTCGAAGTATGCGTCCACCAAAGAGCTCAGACAAGAGCTCGGACATATTCTTAGGCCAAGACTTGCATATCGAGGTCTTGCGAAGATCCGGTAACTCCTGCGGACTGCTACTCCAAAGCTTCTCCTTTCTTTCGAAGCATGCACCGTGACAGGCCAGCAACTCCCGTTCGAGCAGCGGATGTCCCTCTGACCATGTTTTTGTTGACGTTCTCACATGACCTGGTAAGCCTTCAAATACACCCACTAGTTCTAGTACCCTGCTCTCTACAAATACGCCAGAACAAACTGAGGAGATGACTACATCCATCGCAGCAAACATCCCGTGCACCGATCGAAGCAGAAGGTCAACACTGAGTCAACACGAGAGTTTGTATGTGAGGATGACGCACTCCTCGAGTTCGGAAGGGTCATGTGCGAAGGGGCATTGTTCTCCATAGCGGCAGCGCCCTCGCATACTCTTAAGCTACCTCTTACAAACTCAGAAATCACCAAAGAATCTCTCTAATGGAGCAGACTGGCGAAGCGCTGCACACGTGATGAAACGTTGCAGCGCATGTAGGCACGCCTGTCTCGTGAAATCGGCACATCTTGGTCTTGCGGAACTGTCCGACCTCAAAAAGACCATGCTCCAAACAAAAGTCGAACACATACCAGTGCACACTGTATATGCTAATGCCTTGGACAGGAGGACCACGGGGGCTGTAGGCAAAATGAGGAACCCACAAAAAGGGTTTGCTTCTCCTTCGACATTGGGGCCTGGCACTGGCAGTTGACCAATGTACTCGTGATGGAGCCATTAGAGGCTCTCTTTTCTCGGCGAAATGGCCTCTGCGCTGTTCCTGCTCAAGCGGCTCATCTGACCTTTTGCAGTGGGCAATCGAACTGTCTCCGCAAAATCAAACGGTGGTAGAAATGGGATGCCGACCCATGAAGTTAGCCGGTTCAAATACCCCAACGCCCGCTGGACTGCTCTAAATGAGCCACGGTTGCTGTTGGGAGAGAAGCAGGGAAGCATGGAGAACTCCATCACAGGCACTCTCTCTTGGAGTCAGCCAGGTGAGGAAAGAGACAGCCGTTCCTTTTGCTCGGACATGAGGCACCTTGCTAATGCAATCGTAGTGCCCTGCAGCATCCAGTGTCTTCGACCGCTGGAAGAGTTCGAGTCACGTACCATGTGAAACTTGCTGAACGCAATTAAGGCAGCAGCACCAAAAAACAATGTAAAGATGCATTGTCAGAAGCTCCGAGCGGCATCGACATTTATATCCTTGAACTGCTGTGCAAGTTTGTTGCACTTCTGGACTTAAGCATACCGGTGCGGACAGTAGTTCCTAGGCAGACATAAACTGTACATGCTTGGCCGAGCAGTTGGACGACCATGAGGTCGTCACCTACAAAGCTGCTGAGAAACAGCAGACCGGAAGGCAGAAATGTCACAGAACAGATGCCCGCACGCTTGGCTTTCCATTGGAGGCCTGTGATTTCCAGATGCAGAATGCGGTGAAGAAAGCTTTTTGGGGCAGCAGGCCTTGGCACCCAAGTCACTGGACGTTTTCATCATGCTGGGCCTACCAGGTGCTCCGGCCACGGTCCTTCAGCAATCTGTGAAGTCACAAAGCCCGCTTCTTCTAGATTTCACGCCTTCGCCACCGAATGGCCCCTCGAGGAGCATCCTCTTCGGCCTCCTGCACGACACAGGCGGTCTCAACTGAACACAAGCAAACCCCCGGTAAAAGACACCCTGCAGGCCAGCCTTGGGAAGCTTGCGCCAGACAGCTTCCTCGCAACTGCCGGCACTGCTAGATCACAGAAATTTAAATTTGAAAAAATGTGTGCTGAGCAAACCTTGAACTCTGCTGGGTTCTTCAAGGTCTCATCGGTCAGCAGGTACAGGTTTGGATTCCAGCGCGACCTGCGCGGAAAGGACTGCCGCCTCAGCAAAGTGTCAGGCTGTTTTTGAGACGCACTTCTATGCCGGATCAACTGACTGTCCTCTCGCCTTGCTAGTATAACATGGTATGACTGTATAACCAATGAGTCCCTGGCACTTAGGTGAGCAAAGAAAGCATTGTAGACATCGCATGAAGGACTCGAATATGATCTCAAACGAATTCACTCTTCTCTCCCCTCCTCCCTATGGTCAAGAGTCTTTCCACCAAAGCACGATTGACTGTTGAAGAAGGCCATGGAAACATAGAACGAAGGGAAAGGGGTTGCAACACTTGGTCTGCGGCAAATCCTCGTAGGAGAAGCGGGTCTGCAGTGTCTGCTGCAGATCCTATCCCGACACACAGCGATCCAACAATTTGGGCTCTACTTACGCAGCCTCCAAGGCTGCAAAACGCGCATGCTGCTGCAGCGCGCGCTCTGCGGCAGCTTCAGCTTTATGCCGAGTTGCTGCTGACGCCTAGCACTCAAGATAAACCGTTTTAAGGCCACATTCTCAGACAATCTCACATGCTCCAGGCCTGCTGGCCCCGAGGAACGATTTCAATCAAATGGGTCTCCTCCTCCTTGGAGGTTGCTTGCGAGGAGCGCTGGATGCGGACCCCATGTCCCTGTCCTCCCGTGGTGGCAACGCCCCTCCACGAAGCACAAGCTGGCCCTAGCATACGACAGGCACGGCTTGTTACTTCTTGTGTTGGCACTTCAGAGGATGCGCAACCTGTGCTGCATTCAATCTCTGCACGTGCAGAAAGAACCTGGCCTCTGCTGTAAAAAGCCGATCTGACAGACTTCCGATTCTTGCTCCACAGGATTTGAGAACCGGCGAGAGCTCTCGTCCCGGCGTCATTGTTTCACAAACGTCGGAATCACCTTCCGCTTCTCAGGCTAGATTCACATTTGCTCCATGACCAATGCAAGCATTCAGCAACAAGCCACTCCTTGCGCACAGAGCTGAAGCTTTTCCTTCAAAGACGCTGCAGAAGGGCTTGCAGCCTGTAGCTCCTGCAAGGCACAATGACTGGAGCAGGTCGAAAATGTGGAAAGTATATCTTATCCAAAGCTGGCCCTTTGAGTCTCCTTCTGCTTTCTGAGCTTTTCGGTGCTTGGCACGAAAGAGCCAAACTTGCTGGCTTTAGGGGCCGGGGTGCCCAACGTCACGCGGAGCTCGCGGTGAAGCTTGGAGGAGGACAGCAGCACCTTCCGGCGGCATGTGCTCTTTCCATTCAAGTTTCAAGGTAGGGAGGCACCAGACCTGCTTGAGGAGCTTCGTCCGCTCAGAGTCATGGCTGCTGGCACGCGCCAGCAGTTCAATGCCGTCCATACCATTTACAATGTACAACCTAGCTGCCTAGATCCCCTTGCCAAAAATCCTTCAGACCATCTCACTGCCATATCTACAGGAGGTGACAAACAAGGGTCTAGCATGAAATATTCCTGGACAAGCGCAGCTTGATCCAAAGACCACAACAACCCACCAAGTGGAGCTTCATACCTGTTCAAGGCAGAAAAGTGTGTAAACGGAGACTGCGCCCGAGAATTTTGCTGAGCCCACAGATCTCGAAATACAAGTACCAGTTGGTATTCTACCGGTACTGCGCTGAAACTGCAAGCCTGACCGAGCTCGTGAATTCAACATCTAGCTGGCAAACCTTGGATTTCCAGCCAGGCATGAGACGCTCAGGCTGCTTTGCACTGCAGCGGCAGCACGCCGCTGGGAAAAACTGCTGCAGCAGTGGGTCAGATTAGGCCCCTTCCAGCAGCCCCAACGGATATCCTTCCAACACCGTGTCCGCAAAAGAAAGACCTTCAGTCGTAGGGAGACGGAGACACAAAGCAGTGCCAAGGGCTTCGAGCAGCATGTAGCATGCTTTGAACAGTCAAAGCAAGCCCGAGCCCGGCTCCATCCTTTGCAGCGTCTCGAAGAACCTGAAGGCAAGCTTCAGGCTGCTTGGGCGTGTAGCTTCGTTTCACTCTTTTACTGTATCTCTTCTGCTCTGTTTTTAAGAAAGTTCCGTTGCGGCATTCCAGAACGCTCAAGTCTGGATTCAAGAGTTCCGACCGCAATCAGCTCTGGCCGGCTTCGGCAGCAGCGCAACAGCCTTTTTTGCTATCGCCGTGCGCGC
>CAJNIZ010043146.1:25212-36578 GCA_905231905.1 Symbiodinium pilosum
CGCTTCGCTTCAATCCAGGCTGCCTAGTGCAACAGCCTGAGACCTAGAAAAGCAGAATCTCCCAAAGACGGGCCGCGATTCTCTGAGACCCCTGAGCCGGAACGCAACAACCGGCTGCGTAGCTGTGGAAACCCTCCACTCTTCTTGTGAATGGCAGGGGGCTGCCCACGTTCCCCAGTACCCCTGCAAGCTAACGCTTCCTTGCCAACGCTCTAGTTTTTGGGGCTTCTGGGCATGAGCGAGAAGTCCTGCACAACCTAAAGGCTTGTCCTCCTTGCTCAACAAGACCAACACGACCCAACCAACACAACAAAAAAAAAAACGACTGACCGGACCGACACGACCAACACAAGCAAAGGCCACCGACACGACCAACCCCGACTGACACGACCGACACGACTCTGTACAAACGACCAGACCGATGGGGTGGGTTTCCTGGGGCACGGTCATCGTACACAGGGGATGTTGCAGAATGTTGGAGGTGACTGAAGATTTGCCGCACACGGGGCGTTGCGAGCACTTGGACACATCGTTGGCTCAGGCGGTAGCTTGGGGACGCCGAGCTCGAGGATGGGATGGTGTCCCTCAACACAGAGAACACATGTCGCATGCACGTGGCAGTCAGTTCAGACATCATCCGGGCTTCCAGCTATCCCTGACTACCTTGGTCCGCAACATGAATGTCTCCAAAACAATTGGTGTCTCGGGAGCCGTGTCGCAGGCATCTGGCTTCGCGTAGTCCAGCCTGGCACCCGCAGATGCCGGACGACCTCATCTCTTTCTTCAACGGTGCGAAGCCAGAACAAACAAAGTCACTGAGAGACGCACGCAGAGGCTGTGGTGCCACGCCCCCAGTCCCAAAGGGACGCTGCCGAGCCTAAGTCCGCTCCTTTATGGCCAGTGCTGTCCAGAAAATCGCATAGGCTGGGATGTTTATGTTTCAACAGCCGCTTCAAACTGATCTACGAAGAAATGGGGATTCTGCACGATGCGAGACTGCCAAATTGAGGGCAGCGGCATCAGGACCTGAGAAGAGCATGTTGGTGTACCACATATTGATCTCTTCCTCAACTCTCAGGCTCAAGCACGGATACGGGGCTTTCGGGACCTGTCATTCCCGGACATACTTTCCACTCCAGCCTTGTCCATATTTGTACTTGTACTGGCATAAGGAAGAGCCCCAGCAATTCTCGAGCCAACCCAGCACCAGCCCCCTGCCCAGCACGATGGCAATTTGCCTCCCGCTGCCTCCCGCGACCAATGGCCAAGGCGGACATACGCTTTTACAGTTCACAAAGCGGGCGACAAGGGCCTGCCAAGCCTGGGTTTTGGTGTATGGGCGTGCCTGGGAAACCTGCCGTCCTTGGCATGTGCAATAATGAGCTGCCATCATCTTGCCCAACTCCAGGTCAATTTTTGGTTGCTGGCGCGCGAAACTTCGGCGGCCTGAGTCAGCATGTAAACGTGAAGATGATGCGACTCGCATGACGCAAACGAGATGCATTGCAAAGTGTGCAGGAGAAAGATATCAACATCAACATGGCTCACGCTCTCGTTCATCTATTCTACGGAAGATGTTCTCATTCGTGTGTGAGACTTCTGTCTACATGTGATGCGATTTGAGTTGCGGCCGGCTAGCAGCCAGTGCAGGTCTGGCATGTCTGGCGAGGTGAAGAGCGCATGCCATGCTGCCCCAATGGCGCAATATGGCGCAATGTCACGCACATCTGCTATCAGCTGCCAGGCTGGTAACGGCACCACATTGCCGCACTCATGAAATGTACGAGACGGTCTCTAGAACCCTGCGCCAGGCTACCTGAGCAGCCTGCATGCAAGGCTTTTCCGCCTCCGGTCTAAAGGTGATTGAATCGGTCGAACAGCAGGCCTCAGCTGAGTAGCCCCCTAGCTGCTTGTGAAAGAGAAATGCAAGAGTTTGGACCTGTCAAGAAACTGCGTCCATGTTACTCAGGCGTCTGCGGGTTGGCTGCCGGAGCCTGTTGTGTCTCACTGGCCTCAGCCAGCCGTCAAGCCGGGCTAGAGATTACGGCAGTTTAGCAGCCGAAACTGAGAAGGGTGCACAGTGTTGCACAGCACTTGCGAAGTTGAAGACGTGGACACTCAGGGTTGCCTGCTGCTTGCCGCAATAAGGCACAACTTTGTTAGGCTTGAGTCTTTGTCAAGATGACCTGATGGTACCCAGGAGAGCCGCGCCTCAGTGCACAGGCGCTTGAGGTCCTCAAGCCACCCACATCTGTGCTTCAGGCTGAGCACGGGGCTGAAAGTCTCGAAAAACCGGAGCTGAAGCCGGCCGTTTCCTGAGTGAAGGCATCCAAGGCATCCAAGTGTTTTACCCCGGAAGAGCTTTGGAAAAAGTCAACTTCAGCAGGCACCTGAAAAATGCGCGGACGGCACGGATACCAGGCACCTCCATGCTGCCATATGCTGCAATCTTGAAGCGCAACGCACAAACTGTTGGCCTCTAAGTTCTCCAGCTCGGGGGCCTGCGTATTCCCAACCGCTCCCAGCTGAACGACTTCTTCAGCTTGCTTCACTTTCCTTCAGTTTGCCTCATCTGCATCTGTCAATTCACCTCCAGGCCAGCCTGCTGAAGCTGGAAATATATCCCTTTTGCACTCCCTTTTTAGGAAAGGCAACTTCGCCTCTACCCTTGGCTTCAAAAATGATCTCGTCTCCATGAGAGAATTGGTAGACTCTGCGCCTTCGGAAAGCAAGACATTCAGAACGTCAGATCGGGGAAGAGCCACAGAAAAAGGATGCAGAAACCCTTCTTAGCTTCTCATCCTTCTCACAGCTTCTCAGCTCGCTGCTCGTTTTGAATTGGCAGCCTTAAACACTGCATGGACATGTGTCCCATCATCTGCATAGACCTTGCGCGTCTGAACCCTTGCCGCCAAGATACGCCATCCTTGCCTACATTCTACCTACGCCATGCTTTGGGCTCGATATGCCATTCAGCTGCGATGCTGTGGGCCCAAGCTGGTGGAACATGTTCATCTCAGCCCCGGTCAGCCACAAACGTGAAAGCATCAGCTGCAATTACTGCCTCTATCTGCGTCTCATTGACCCCAACACTGCGTTTTTTCAGCTCCTGCACACTTGCAATCACCCGTTCGGAAAGAAGGGCTTGTGCAGCACGCTTGTGAGCTGCTTGACCTCCCCAAAAGCTCCAAAAATCAGCTCGTGCTGCAGCACGAATTTGCAATCATCAGGTATCCAGGAGAGGAAATATCGCCTTTTTGTCCCCGATGCCGGAGCAGCGCAGAAACTCCTTACAGAATGAATGGCGACCCAAGGTGCGCGCAATTCTTCCATAGGCGGCAAATTGGGGTACACGAACACACCTTCTCGCCCCTCCTTCTCCGTCGCTCGAGTAATCTGTGCGAAGGACCTCACATGAGATGGTAGCAGAAATCAGCTCGAGACATTTTTGGAGACACAAGACACACCCTGGGCAAGCCACCCGAATTGCGAGGCCAGCAATGCAGCGTCGGACTTGTTAACTCCCTGCACTTGCAAAGCAAATGGCCTACGAGGCACAGTCGTCAGCAGTGATTGTTCTGTGCGCCTTGATGGTGGTCAGGACCTCTAGGAGACGCGCTCGGTTGTCTCCCTGCGTCACACGGCTCCTGAGGGCCTGCACACTTCGATTGCTGTGCAGCTGATGCCTCTGAGGCTTTCAAGCTTTGCCACTTTGCTCCTCAGCACCCTTGCTCTGAAACCGGTGAAGGGTCTCCAAGTAGGCCGCAGCCTGCAATCGCTGCACTTTCCAGCTGCAATGCTGCAAGGCGCTCTTGGACCTCTGCATCTGTCCAAGCAAGGAGCAGCGACAGCTTCCCATGAAAAGCTGTCAACGTTACCTGTGCCGCACAAGCAGCTTCGGGGACTCTTCAACCCTGCAAATGCAAGGACCCTCGCCATCCTGCTCCAGAGCTTCCTCTGGCTGGTCAAGGTCCACTCGACATAACAGCACCCGGTTGCGAAAGTCGCCTGCGCACAAATACGAACTTACTCTAGCGAATCCAGGCGACCATGACCGTCAACACCGCACATCGCGCTGCCTAAGGATTTCACTCGCCCATTCAGGTACTCTTGATGGAGTCGCCTAGGAGCTTTCAAACCATGCGCTGAACAAATCTAAACCGACATATGTGTTTCAGAAACATAAGGATGGCTGTGACGGTCATCATTGAGGTTCCTCTCCCTACAGGTATCTTGATGCCTAACCATCCCAAACTATGCGCTGCGACCAAAGCTGATAACTGCTGCCTTCCAAACTCTTGCTTGTGGAGAAACATACTGGGTGCTGCAATCAGCTATCGACGTGAAAGCCCGAACATGGTTCTAAGTCATGCCACGGAACTGAAACTGCAGGCTGATGAATATGACTGCGGTCTCTGGTCCTTGCTTGGACGCATCTGTTCATCCCGAACCATCAGGATGTTGAATTCAGAAGGCTTGCCAACCAAGAAATCCGGTTTCAGGTCCGTATCTTCCACAAAGTCGACGTGTGTAGACCTGCAAATAATACCAAACTTGTGTTGCCCTGAATCAAACCAAGTATGCGGCCTCACACAGTTGACAATGGGATTTTGCTGCTGGCGAGCTTTAGCCACAATTGCCTGCATCACTTGCAGCGCAAGCCTGACATGCAGTGCTGTCATGAGTGCCCAGCCTGTTGAGACTTCCTGCGCAAAGCACCTTGGGATGGCTGTTGGCCATAGGATGAATCGTACAAGTGAAAGTGGAGTGGAAGCACCTGACGCTCCTTCTCTAGTTTCCATTGTGCTGCGCAGCACGGACTACCAGCGTGGAAGTTGCATTTGTTTGGAGGTCACTGCAGTGTTTGGGCTCGAAATATGTGATGCAGGGCACACATCTGATACCAATTTCATCGGCGTCTTCAAATGGCACTTGCAATACAAGCTGACAGGAACACTTGACCAAGTCCACAAATTCCTCCCATTGGCTTGGACTTACCGACAAAACCTGCATCATGGCTACTGTTGATATAACGTTGCCACGCATCCCGCCATGCATGTTGCAAGAGATACGTCAAGTGACGCTGCCAGTATTTGGGAGAGGCTTTCCTGCAAGCCGCCACCGGAAGGGCAGGCCAAATTGCAATTGCCTCATGCTTATACAAGATGATGCCAAATGCTTTCCCTAAGCCAAGCTGCCTGCACCAAGCGCACCAACTCAAATGCAATCGGCGGATGCTTCTTTCCCTCCTTGGTCAAGATAGGCACTTTGGCCCAGCAGTCCTCCCTGCTCCCGTTGAGGATGCAGGAGGGCTAACGCCCTTTGGCTTTGGCCTTCGGCTTCCCACCTCAGATCTCCGAAGGTACACACCGCCTCGAATCTAACAGAACTCGCTCTGAAGGCCCCGGCCTGACTTGGCACCCGCCTTTGCCTGCGTCTGATAGCGTCAATTGCTTAGACAAGTTGCGAAAAGTTGGTCGTAATTTTTTTCCGTAGTTGTTCCTCCATGTTATGTGTCATGATTTTTCCGGTTCCTGATGTTTCCTCTTCCTTGGACTAGAGAGTGAGTGTTGAAAGTGATTAAACTCATGAGAAGGCATGAAAGATCATGAGATTGACGCAAAATAAAAAGGATTGATAAGGACGAAAATGATCAATATGATGGAAAACCTCAATCATGAAAATGACGAAAACTGATGGTAAAAGACGCAAACTGATGGAACGCCATGAAAAAAAAAAATCAAGAAAACACCGTTCAAAATGACAAAAACGAACAATGCAATTTTTAATTTGTGTGTAATTGTGAAAAAGGAAAAATTGAAAGTAACCGTAAATAATGAGAATGACAGAATTGATAAAACTTGATGGAAAATCATGAAAATGATCGAAAACAAGATGAAAACAACAAAAAACCTGGAAAGCATAAAAACTGACAAAACTGATGGAAAAATCATGGAAACTGATCAAAACGGATGAAAATAATGGAACATGATGACAACTTTCGAAACATAATGCGCACTACGAAAAATGGCACAACATGATGGAAGACTATGAAAATGATGAAGACGGATGAGAACTGATGAAAATGATTGAATAACTGGTGGAAAAGGCTGAATAGAAATAATGAATAACGAAACCCATAAAAAAGTTTGAATATGATGAACACTGTTGAAAATGAAAACGGCATGACAAATTACGAAAAGTACTGAAAAGGGACTGCGATGACTCAGATCAGGAACCATTATGACAGGTAATGAAAATTATGAAATATGAGAAGACGAAAAATGATAAAATGTGATGGAAATATGATGAAATTTTGACGACATGTGTGGCAAAATGACGCACATAATGAAAAACTTTTTACCAATTAGTGACGAAGACTGATGACAAACGACGCACGTATTGAAAAGCGATGAAATATCATGAGTAATAATGTAATGTCATGAGACGCCATGAAAAATATTGACAGGAAATCCATTACGAGGGCAATTGCAGAAAAAAATATTAAGGATGATGAGAAAGAGCTGTGCGCATCTGTTTGCTACAGAAAACAACAGTTGGGGGCTGGGGCGGCTCTGTTTGCAAAGCCTGGACGAAGATTAGAACATGCGCGTTCTTCCGACATTTTTGATCTTGAAACATGGGAGTCAATGCTTATCAGAACGAGAACAGAACAAACAGCATTTCAAAACCTCTGCGTCCTGCCATTGTAGCTAAGAAATCAATGAAGCTGCTGAAAAATGCTGAAAATGAGGAAAACCTGGAAAAGTTGAAAAGCATAAAGAATTGTTTTGACAAAATCTGGGATAGAAAAACTGAAAAATTGAGAGTGTCGGCGTTGGGGGGGATTAATTATTAATGGGTCTGCCCCACTTGACCCACTGGACCCACTGGACCCACTTGCCCCACTTGCCCCACTTGCCCCACTTGCCCCACTTGACCCACTTGCCCCACTTGCCCCACTTGCCCCACTTGCCCCACTTGCCCAACGTGCCCCACGTGCCCCACTTGCCCCACTTGCCCCACTTGACCCACGTGCCCCACTTGACCCACTTGCACCACTTGCACTTGACCCACTTGCCCCACTTGCCCCGAACTGAGTGGAGCGAGTGGGGCGAGTGGAAGAGAGTGGGGGCGAGTGGAGCGAGTGGGGCGAGTGGGGCGAGTGGGGGCGAGTGGGGCGAGTGGCGCGAGTGGGGGCGAGTGGGGCGAGTGGGACGAGTGGGGGCAAGTGGGGCGAGTGGGACGGGCCGCGTTAATTTCCCCCCCCCCCCGCGGTCGCAATGGAAAAATTATGAAACATAGTGAAACATGGTGAAGGCATGGTGGGCTGATGGAATACGCTGAAAATAGTGGAAAATTATGAACACAATGAAAAAGCAGCAAGATCCCTGAAAGGGATGACATTATAAAGTATGCTGAGAATGCCGAAAACATGCATAGAGTGAGACGCGACCAAGGATAAAGGGCGGAGTATGCTGAAAGATGAGGAAGATGATGAAAGATGATGAAAAATTGCCGAGACACAATAAAATATGATGAGCCATGCTGCGACAGGAAGAGACATGACATTTTTCTAGCGAGCACAGCGAGCTCCCACCAGAACCGGGCAGAATGAACCCCAGAGGCCAAGAACTATGTATATACATGTGACACAAACACAGCACCACGTTAATTGTGATAGGATTACCTCCCTTCAGAAGGCTGAAGGCCTTAGTGCGCCAGCATTGGCACTAGAAAGGATCAAGCCTTTGGATAGCCTGTCGTTTGACTCTCTCCAAATGTGCAATATTCTTAGGGTCGGATATTGCCATGGGTCCTTCTATGCTTAGATGCCTCCGCATATGTCTCCAGCAGCCACGCAGACTTGGGGCGACCGACTCTTCTTGTTGAAGCTGTCCTGAATCGTAAATTGTTTGCGTGAAGCACCACCTTGTTGAACCGGGTCAGAGCTGGATAATCTGAGGATGTGACCAACAAGTTTTAATTTACCCTTTTCCATGTTTCACCGAAATGTTCAAACTTGCAATGAGACGTTTGACGTATTTCTCGATACATTCGTTCATTTGTTTGTTCTCTATCCAGAAACGTGGGAGGCTTTCTGAGGATGCGTCGAAGGCTTTTGCTTTGAAATGCGTTCACTTTGATATTTCAGCGCCCGCAATTGTATACACTCAAGCCCATATAGTGATTTCGACCTTATGATGGCAGTGACAACGTAAATATTCCGCTTGACAAATGTGTTAGCTTCTGTCCAAAGGATCTTTAGTCGATTGCACGTTGCTATGCAATCACCCAACCGATTAGCAATCTCGGCTTTATTGTCGACTGTGTCCGTCAATAATGTACCTGAGTATGTGGCTGACCGTTGCCTTAGGACTGGTCTTGCTGCTGCCGGGCCATGTGGAGAAAAGCGTACAAATAATGTCCTCTGATTTGCTGTAAGATTCACACATTTCCCACAATTCAATTTCAGACCAAAAAAGGCACTGTGGCGTTCAATGGCATGTAACAGCTTATTTATGCATTTGAGTATTGGCGCCAAATATAAGCGTGTCGTCTGCAAAGAGGATTTCGGAGAAGTTGATACCATCAATCGGCTGGAGTTGTCTGGGTGTGCAATGGTTCCCTTTTGATGTCCGCAAACAAGGCCCCCATCACTAGCGCAAACAATATGGTGGTAATGTGCACCCTTGTCTAATGCCAGAGCTTTGAAAATTCCATTCCGACTCTATCACCAGATCGCACTTTGAATTGAGGATAGGCGTAGAGTCCTTGATCAACCTGAAAAGTTTATCCGGGACTTGCAAGCGACGCAATACTTCAAGCATTTGTTGCTGCAATATTTCGTCAAAACCTTTCTCCCAATCTAATAGAATAAGTGTACTGGCGGTTCTAGATTTCTCCGAAATGTCCTGCAATCTGCGCGCCATGAATATTGCATGTGAAGTGCTTTTGTGCTTCCGGAAGCCGAATTGTCTGGCCACCAGCCACAGGTCCAATCCTTAGTCAAGTCTTTCTTTAATCAATGCTGCAATTATTGTGTAGCCTGCGTTGAGAAGGGAAATGGGTCTGTAATTTTCTAGCATAGAAGCATCGTCTTTTTATACATATCGATACTACAATTGCTTGCAATAAGTGGTGGGCCATTTCTGCTTTTGGTAAGCAAATGTTTGCCGCATGCAGTAATAGTGTTCTGTTTGGCGCATCCTGGAATCTGGTCAGCTCCTGGTGACTTGTTATTTCTAACTTTTTGGAGGACATATTCAAATTCAGGCGTTGTGAAATGAGAATCGTCTACTCGGTAATTACCATTTTGGAGTGGGAAATCTTCACGCGATCTTGGGTGATCATCCAGGTCTGGCGCTTTCCATTGAACTTGTTCAAAATATTTGGCTGCTTTACTGGCATAGTCCTGAAACGGGACATGGTTGCCCTCTAGGTCTGTAATTTTTGTAGACGAAGGACTAAACTTGGCTCTGAGCTTCTTGAGGCCATCCCATTTGTAGCCTTGAGCCGTGATTTCTTCGAGCTGTTCCAAAAGGTCATTTTCCCTGTCTTGTTGCGCTTGTCCCTTTATTTATTGATTCATTGCATCTGGAATATCTTGATCACCTCTCTCGATAGTTGTCCTTTTTTCTCAAATAAATTCCAAGCGTGTTGTGATGTGTATCGCATTTTTATGTCTGGATGTTTTTTTTATCAAATGATTCATTGGCGCTTGTCAACAAAATGATATTTAATCGGTCAAATACATTGACTTCCTGTTGTTCTTGTTGTCGGTCATCCGCAGCATAAGTTCGGATTCGATCATTGTAACTTGACAATTGCTCAGTTGAGGGCTCATGAAACCTGGTGGGTTTGTCTAGAAGTTGGCGCTTGCTATCAGGAGTTTATGGTCTGTACCCACAGCGTGCACAGCTGTCGTGGTGATGATTGTGATCTATTGTTTCTGCTGTGAATTTATGAGGAAATATTCCATTTGCGCATGACGTAAAGGATTATATACCATGAAGCTTAAGGGAACATGAAAAATGAGAAGGATTAAGATCAAGAAAACGGACAATCAACACAATGAATGTGATAAAAGTGATGAAACCTGATGAGACATGACGTAGCCTCATGAACATGCTTCAACAATGAACATGGATGACATGTGGTGAAAATGATGAAAGCTCATGGAAAGCGACAAAAAAACTTAGGAAGATAAGAGCTTGCTTGCTTGCCTGCTGACTGGCTTGTTTGCTCGCTCTTCTCGCTTCGTACTCTGCCCTTGCAAAAAATCTGAGACGCAGAAAAAAGAATACTGGAGGAACATAAGATGGCTTGATTCAAATGCTGGCTAGTCTGAAGGGACGGGTCACAGCCCAAAGCTCTCTTCTGTTCATCCCCCCTGCAGCTGTTCGTTCCTTGTCGTTGTCAAGGGCCCTTGCGCTGGCCTGTGCTGATGCAACAAGTGGATTTTGCAATGGGGGCACATGTTCGTCTCATCACCTTCCAGCCAAGTGTCTGGAAAATTGCGAACTGGCACTCCAAGGTTTTCACAGGGACAACTTGTTTGCCCTTTCCTGCCCCCTTCCTAGCATCGCTGCGTAGCACCACCTTTTGCGCACGAGCTCCAATCCTCGTCTGAAGTCTTCCACACTGTCATATTTCCCTACACACTCCGCGTGAGGTTTGCCACGCTCGGTTGCAGTTCTTGCTTTGTCCACTTGGCTGTCAAGCCCCTTCCTGCTGACATTGTGGAAGGCCAGAATCAAGAACAGCTTTGCACTGCTCTTTTTGAGTGTGTCGTGGACCTTCCCAGTCAGCTATGTGGGTTTCAATGAGCAGACGGCAAGCCTCCTAAAGCAGCGACACAGCGCCTTTTTGCTGGAAAACACGCGTGAGCCTTAATAGCCGCGCGGCTGTCGCGCTTCTCTATGCTGCTTGTTCTTGCAAGCCACGTACATGCCGTGTGCACACAGCGACCCCACCATGTCACAATCATATTGACACGGGTCCAAAACTGCCGCATCTCTTTGATGCGTCAGAGCCGGTTGCGCACATGCACGGCCAAAAAGAAAGGGGCCAAAATGGCCTTCCACCAAGCCTCCGGCTTGAGCTGCTTTGTCAGCACATCTCCCAGCTGGCACTCACTCGGCACCCAATGGAGCGTGATCTTCAGCGGGTCGTCGACGGCAGGCTTGTCCGTCCCTCTTTCTCGGTGCCACCACCCTCGGGCCTCGTTCAAGAAGATCTGGCGAAGCGAAGCCAGGTCGATCACCAGCCGCTTGTCGGCCGTCGCCTTCGGAGCCCCACATCGGTGGACGAAGTCGAAAAGCGACCGGCAGTCCGTGACCGCGTGGACCGGGATCATCCTTGCC
>CAJNIZ010043146.1:36678-58376 GCA_905231905.1 Symbiodinium pilosum
TTCGCCCTCCTCCCCGGCTTGTCCGTTGAAGCTCGGGACGGGGATCTTCTCTGTTGGCTTGTCGCCTGCCGCAAAGTCACTTCCAATCTGCCCACTCGTCCTTCGCAATGCCCTCGCCCACGGGTCCAGTCCGTCGAACCCTTCGGCTCCTCCACGCTGTCCGGGGTCGCTTCCTCCAGGGGCACCAGGGGCTCCGCCTTGTCCGCCTGCGCCACACCATGGCCGTAGGTCTTGTGCGGGTTCGCCTCCTTCAGGGTGTCCCGGGGCCTGCCACTATCGGCCGCTGCTGCGCTCCGCCAGTCCGCGAGGTCCAGGATCACTATGTCCGCCACCTCGGCGCCACCATCCGTCCCGATGGTTTGCTCCCCATGACGAAGAACCTCCGCTGCTCCAGCTGTCCCACCACTCCTCAGAGTGCTGGTTGTCGTCACGTCCCAACAGGTAGCTCCAAATCTCCTCGTCGGACCAGCCCTGCCGTCTCCACTCGGCAGCTTGCGCCATCCACCACGGTGAGCTCGGCGCTTCTTCTCCAGCGGCGCCCTCCAAGGGCTCTCTCTGCAAAGCTTCCCCTTCAGGAAGTGCCGCCTGACCGTCGGCGCCAGCCGTGCCACTGCCCAGCCGCGCCCAGCGCTCCTCATCAGAGCCGGAAGCCATCGCGAAGTCAGGCTCCGCTGCCAATTTCAATGAGCAGACGGCAAGCCTCCTAAAGCAGCGACACAGCGCCTTTTTGCTGGAAAACACTCGTGAGCCTTAATAGCCGCGCGGCTGTCGCGCTTCTCTATGCTGCTTGTTCTTGCAAGCCACGTACATGCCGTGTGCACACAGCGACCCCACCATGTCACAATCATATTGACAGTGGGCAACCACCAACTTCTTGGCCCCAAGCTCAACCGTGTCCACATGCATTGCGATAGTGGGATGAGGTTGGACACGATCCGAACTTGAGTCCAATTATTGAAATCCTGCGAGCCGCACCTTTCCTTTCGCTTTCGCCTCCGGCGAAGCTGTGCAAAGCTACCGCCCTGTGCAATTCCGCTCCGTCGAAGAGGCCACTGGCCTTGGCCTTCTCCGTAACCTCCACTTCGGCCTCAGCCGAAGGGGCGTCTTCCGCTTCGCGCTTCTCCGCGCCTGTTGTCACTTTTCTTGGATTCGCTCCACATCGCGCGGCACCCCCGCCTGCAGTCGCACTGCTTGTTGGAACCTGTGAAACAGGGAGCAAAAGGTCCACAAAGGATGACCAGCAATCACCATGCCAACCAAAACTTCAAACTGATAAATTCTGAGAGGTGCAGCCTCGGATGGCGCATCCGCACCTTGTTGCCAGGATCTGCGAGTCTGCTTGAGAAACCTCCAAGGTTTGGAGCCCAGGGCTGCGGCATTTAAGTGTGTCTCTGATTTCATCATCCTTGGCAACGGCGAAGGCGTCCTTCCTGGAAGGAAGCGTCCCGATACCGCACTAGTGGATTACCGGACATGCATGAGACAAGCATTGGCTGAGCCATGTTGAGCCTGTAGGCGTTTTCCATCTGAGGATCAGCCTTCTTTGCCATAAGAACCTGCAAGCAAAGAGAACCAAAACAACGCTCACCTGAACCGATGTCATTCCCTCAGACGAAGAATCAATGTTCAGGCCTGGCAAACCTTCTTGTGGCCATGAAATGCAGCCACAGCAATAGGCGTCCAGCCCTTGGAGTCTCTGGGATTCGCTCCGCAACCTGATCGCAAACTACATTGAAGGTAAATGGAATTCATTGACTGCTGAGCTCAGAGCCGAAACTCTCGAAAAGCATTGTCACAATCTCCAGGCGGCCTGAACACAGCTCGAGTGAGGATCCATGAAAAAGTGACAAATGAGCAAGAAGCACCGTGTGCGGCCGCAAGATGAAGTATGCTATTTCCACGGTCATCACGGTATGCAGGAATCTGGCGCAACTTTGCACACAGTGTGTCAAATGCTTGGAGCATTTCAGAGGCCCTCTGCCTCTTTGCGCTCGATGTCCAAAAGCTCCAGTTCTAAAGCGTCCTTCTCGCCGTGCCTTTGCTCAGGAGGCTGCCTTGCAGGACTCTTGCAGGCTTCACGCCGCTGTGGCCACGACTCAGTCAGCTCACAGAGCTTTGCGGTCTTTTTGCGGCGTGCCAGCTGCAACCGCTCCTGTCGACAAGCAAATTCTGGAAACTGTTGACAGTATGCGGCAGCAATTTGGTTGATCTTTGCTAGCAGCCTCCTCATTACGAACATTCTTCTCATCTTCCAGATCAACTGCCTTGGCCCTCTCCTGGCCGGACAAATGTAGCCAGAAGTGTTGCACGATCAAGGACCGCCCTGCCTCCTTAAGAGCGTCTGTCTTCGTATTGTCCCAAGCCTCGAGATGGAGTGACACGCACGAGGCCACATGCTGCAAGCCTGACCTCCAGCGCTGCTCGTGTCTCATCGTTGCTAGCCATGTCATAGGGGAGCTCTCCATGTCGGTCCTCTTCTACAAGCGTTAATGGTGCAGCCGCAGCAAGAAAGGCCCCATGAGAAACAGAGGCTGGCCAGCACCGTTGCAAGATTGCGTAGGAAAACAGGCGGGCAAGCAGGGTCTAACACAGAATCCTTTGTGCGAGGATCGCTGCCATGCTCCAGCAGCAGCTGAGCAACCGCCTGAAGAACTTGTTCACATGCCTTGAAGATCCAAGACCGAAGTGATCAGAGCATGAGTAGTGATCTCCGCCTGGTGCCCCTGAAAACACGCACGATGAAGAGCAGTACGGCCATCATTCCCTCCATGGAAGCGAGCTCTCTGACTTCAAGCAGCTCATGCGTACCCCGCCAGCTGCGTTTGGGTCACTCCCAATAGGCGCCTGCGGCTTAAAGTCCCTTCGTGTCAGGCCATTCCAGCAAGCGACATGCAGCAGCCAGGCCTTCCAATCCTCAGACTGTCGTGCAGAAATGTGCTGTGTCCTGCATTTTCTGCAGCTCGGGCCAGTGCCAGCAGGTACTTCACCACTTCAAGATGGCCTGATCAGCTGCATCTAATCGCTTAAATGGGACGACATGGGATGAGTCAACCACCATGCACGTGTTTGAGAGAAATCTAGAGAGCCTCAGACAATTTCAAATCCTGGCTCACGTGAATCGGCGATTAATCTGGAAGACATCTTGCAAATCGGTTCTGCAAAGTGCTTTCGACGAGAGGAGGGCAGCCCAACCAGGTTCCATGGTCACTGGCACAAAGACAGACCCGGCAGCCAAATTGCTGGACGCGAGTTGATCGATTTCGTCGAAGGCATGCAAAAAAATCTACATGATTCTGCCCGGCATACGCTCCTTAAACGGTACATGAGGTAATTGCCACTAGCAGCTGGCTTAGCACAGGTCATTCTGCAGGTGCATGGTGTTGCCTGGAAAGGTTGGGGCTTACAGGCTTACCGGAGCGGGTTCAGGATTCGGTTTTGAAGGCATGTTGCGGAATGCTGGCTGGAGAGATGCTCAGATCAAACCAGCACACTAGGCAGGCAGGTGGCGATCAGCCTTGTACAGCAGCCTCGGAGAGAGCAGTGTTTCCACGGCCATCCTGCAAGATGTCATGGCTGCAGTGGAGAAGATTTGCACATGCAGAGGAACGCCTCTGATGATACAGCTTGCTAGCCGGGAACAAAACTGACATGCTAATGCTGAGACACAATGAGATGAAAATACGCAAGCTATCGCGGCATCTCCTTGGACATCGGGTCTGCTGACTTGTCTAGCAGTGCCTGGACTTCCTGGATGGAACACTATGGGAACACGATGGCTGCCACGGAACCCTGACACAGGCCTCGAGCACGCCATCGAATGCGCACTCAAGCAGCTCTTCATCCATCTTGATCTGAGAAAAATCATTCCCCTACAAAGCTGCGAAAAGAGAATGGGCGAACAACACAAGCACCTGCTCTTTGGACTTCTCCTTCTTTGGCTGCTCACGACCCGCCCAGCGCCCAGCGTTTTCCTGGGCCAAGCTCGCACCCTCCTGAAGGACCTGATCGCTACCCCTTGCCTTCACTTCGTTTTCGGAGACGTTCACCTGAATGCTGACAGCATCCTACCTTTTCTGGCAGATGGAGCCCTGCCTTTAGGACCACCATGCTGTCAGCTAACGAAGAAGGAGGCTCCTGAACATCCAGCTGCTGGGGCCACTGAACATCGCAAGCACTGCCAACTTCTGATTACATCTCAACAGTGCACTGCTAGCACGCGGACGAGAAGGCAGGGAGTCTGCCCGTCTAGCTTATTCACGCACATCATCAAAAATCTTAATCCAGGAAAATCGGGGCATGTGCATACAAATCTGCAGGATCATGCCACTCTCTGTTGCTCCTCCTGCTTCGTCGCTAATACGAAGCGAAAGGCATCTTTAGGATCGAACCTGAATGCGGTCAGCTCCTGCCGCTCTTCAGCTACCTTTTCCACAGCTCTCCTGTCTGAGGGCCAAGCTTCTTGTTCACATCGGCAACTCTCTCAGGTGCATGGCACTTTGTCCTATCCTCCAGTGTGGGCTCTGGCTTCACATGTGCTATGTTACTTTCGTGTGTATGCTAGGCATCTGCGGCCTGAAAAGCACCTTCAGCCAAGGCAGCTTGGTGCTCGTAAGTAACCTGCCAGATTCCTTGACTCCTGCGTGATCTTTCGTTTACGGGGCTTGCTTGCTGAACCTTGGCAGCGAACTCGTCCGTGGGGCGCAAAAGCGGTGCGTAGTTTTCCTGGCTGGACGTCCGGGATGATAGGGTCCGAAGAACACACACAAAGGGCAAGCCACATTGGGCATCAAGCAGCGCTCAATCCGTGCTTAGCCCTGCCTCCAAAAATAACTCATGCGGCGATAGGACCGTGGAAGGAAAGCAGTCCTTGCCACTTAGAAGTGCACAGCAAGCCAGCGGCTCCGATGCAGCAACTGTGCTCACAGGCTGGCAAAATAATGTTCCTTCTTTGATACTCATCGAATACCCTCCCCAAGTCTTCTGCTTAATCTGCAACGGCAACAGTGATCAAACCCCATTAGGCCCTCTGTTTCTGATTCGTTGGGGTTCTCATTAATTCGGGCCAGCGAGAATACTTTGACTGCATTTCAAACTTCGCACAGAAAAATAGCAGCCGCAAATTCGCCCTTCTGAAATTTCTGAAATCCTGTCTCCTTCTCTCCTTGTCAAAGTATGACTGGAGATCACAATCAACTTGGTCAAAGTCGAGGACAAGCCAGGCTCCATTGTGAAGGGCCTCTGACATGTTCTGTTTCAGGCAAAGGTCAACCTGCAAACAAGGTTACTTCTGGACAGCCTGCACCAGCGCTTTCCGAAGGTTGTCTTTGTCAAAGTCACCCTTCTTAAGAATTGATAAATAGCGCCTCGGTCAAAAAGCTCCATCAGGAAAAGCTCCAGGATTACGAATATTTGCGAACACCATGCAATGTTGCTTGAGACGGCCGCCCACGGTACTTCAGGAATTGACATGCTTGGCCCGTGGTGTCAATCAGCAATGGATACTTTCCACTTGTATAGACCTCAGACTCGCGCTGCAGCAGCACACGCACAATGAAGATATAATAAGATAAGGGCGTCACGCAGTCGTTGAGTTCCTGATCCCAACTCTCATGAGGTCACATCAAGCCAAGGCACAAAGGCTTGAGAGAGCTGCTGTGGTGATGTCCCGTAACTTGATGGATCTGGCCTAGAGTTTGACACGGTCAGTGAACAAATCATCGTCAAGGATTTGACTAGGCCCCTCACCATCAGGAGGTATGCCTACCGGCCCTGGTTCGCCCTCCGTGGCGACAGGACAAAAGACATACTCAAATTGTCAAAGAAAGGCATACCTTCCGACCTTCCCCGCTTCTCGGCTGACGTTGCATGGCCCATGGCTCAGAAAACGTCGTTACGGGGTTCGAGATTCATGCAACTGTTTTTGCTAGCTCTTGCCTTGTAACGCGCGTGCAGCCCACTTCCAGCTCATGGACAATTCGCATGTACAATTGCCAACAGGTCGAAGGATCTAGAGTCTAGAGCAGCTCAATTACAATTGTCTTCTGCTTTGATCCATGACTGTTTGTCAGAAAGCTGTGACTATACACGCTCAAGCAAACTGCTGCAATCGTAGGAGGCGCTGGATTTCAGGCATAACATGCTTGCAAGCCCCTGGTTCACCCTTTCTAGAAATGCTGCTGGGTCCTGTTCCCTACTCAAGCGAGGCTGTTCTGGGCACAAAGCGATTTGGCACAACGTGCTGCAGCGACTTTCGCTTGGCCGTTCAGGGCAGCAGGCCTGCAGCAGACGGCCAAGCAAATGCAATAAATTGAATTGTGATGGAGTCGTCTGACCTCGTTTCTGGTAATCACGGCGTGCAGCACGTGCAGGGCCTTGCTTGCTGCCTGCCACTCCGGCATGCGTTCATCCCAAGAAGTAACAATCTTACACCCTTTCCTGCCTGAATTGCCCAGACGGCGTGCATCCTTGTTCGAAAACTTTTTCTTGAGGAGCTTCTTTGCCTCAATACCTGCATGCACAATGTGCACAACTAGAGAGCACTTCCAGCTACAGTTGCTGGATTCCGTGCTTAGCTGCGCCCGAGCGCCGCACGTGCCAGCTGCTGAATGCGAATCTCTCGGTCTGTGCGACGGTTGTCAACACCTCGTGAGCAACAAGTAAGAAAAGGCATGATCATCATGATTATGCTAAAGTTCCTCACTGTGAGGTATAGTAAGCAGTTGCTAGAAACTCGGCGGCATTGGGTCACCCGTGTATGCGAGCTCCTAGCAGAAGGGTTCAAATTCAAAGCATCATGTTTATCTTGGGGTGGCACGACCCGCTTCGATTAAGCTTCTCCGGAAGTCCTTCATGAAAGCAATTTCGAACAAAAACACCTCCAAAGCCCGCAGCTGGTCCTCAGCGTGCTGCTTCGCCCGCATGAAGCCATAGTTGGCTCTAAACCAGCGAAACCGTTGCTTGTCCTGTTCTACAGACAGCACAGCAACGAGTTTCGCCACTGCCGGCCGAAGGTGCATGTGGTAGCACCCACATACTCAAGAGTTGAAAGCAAACCGTGCAATCATTGCATCAGTGAGCCCATGGAATGACGGAGCTCTTCTTCAATGCGCTGCGCCGGGGTTGCGCACAACAGCGCTTCCTGTTCAAAACTAGTTTACAAAAACAGCTTGGGAAGACTTCCACTGATCCTGTTCCCGTGTTCCCGTACCCTTGCTCCGCGGGTTCGCCCCGACTAGTGTAGGATGTTTTTCTTCATCTACCCCGCAGCAGGCAGTCCTTGCGGGTTCCACCAGGGTTTCAACCCGTGGCACAGTTTTTGGGATAATTTGCCGAAGCCAACGTCAGATCGAAATCTCCTATCCCATCATAACCCCATGTCCCGTTCTCCTGTGCAGCCTGCCCCCACCCCCACCTACAGAGGCTTGCTTCGGTCCTTTCAATTCCTGCGGAGAAGACTTTTGCAACGCATGCCTCCTGCAAGCTAGCTGCACCCTTCACACGAATCAGAAGTCAAGGACAGGACACCCCCTCCCGTACTTATCTTCCCAAGGATCGCTTAGGGCACCCCGCATGAAACCCCCCATGCTTTTGCGCACAGGTACAGAATTACTCACCATACTACAGAATAAGTCCTGCATACACCCTATCCTCTTGTAGAGTAGCTGAGAGCGGCTGAGGTCCTGCTCCCACCACTCTACGCACCACACATTCAATCGAGGGAAGAATAAAATGCCTGGCAAAGAAGAATCAACACGAGCGCATTCTGATCAGATCCAGATTTGCCTGGCAAGACGGACATGTCCGGCGGAATGGGGTTGTAGGTGGCGTTGTAGCGGCGCTCCTTCCAGGTGAGCCGCACTTGGTTCGTGAGCGTGAGCAGAAAAAAATCACAAGCCATGTACCTTCCAAAACACCGAGCTAAGCATGTTGTATGGCCAGTCTGGCCCAAGGTACCTGCCGAGAACTTCTGTGCCGGCTGAAGCTTGTCAACAAGTTCTTGGCGGAGCACTCACCAGACCTGACAGAGTCTATGAACTGCTGGTGGCGGTAGCTCTTGGGAATGTACCTGGATCTACGCAAAACATGCTCCGGCCAGCCTGCGCCCAAGTACCTACACATATTGCAGCGCTCCTGGCGAGGCCTTTGGTCTCGCCTGGAATCTTGTGGGTGTGCTCTGGCTCCTCCATCGGATAAGGCAGGCACTTAAAACACTGCCCAACAGATCGCCGCAGCCCATCTCCAACATGGAGCTTAAATGGGCTTCAAATGGTTGACACAACGTCCAGCCAATGCCCTGCACATGCCCTGCAACGCTACTCGAAACTTGAATGCAAGGGCTACAACGAAAGCTCTTGCAGGTGCTCGCATTTCAACTGGCACTGCCCGCAAACTTCTCTTGAGTGGGAAACTTGTAATTCTCACTGCAAAGCAGACCTGGCCTGGATGTGTGGATGGTAGATGGTCCACGGCAGCCCCGGCGCCTGCACACAGCAAGGATGTGAAAACGGGCACTCCATGTTGCGAGCATCACCCTATGATAACAGGGCGGTGCCCGGTGGATGCTCCGTCGAGTCAGCTGCAGAGCTT
This sequence comes from Symbiodinium pilosum, assembly GCA_905231905.1. Classification (NCBI taxonomy): domain Eukaryota; class Dinophyceae; order Suessiales; family Symbiodiniaceae; genus Symbiodinium; species Symbiodinium pilosum. Next base: position 45,265 of record CAJNIZ010043146.1, read on the forward strand.
GCACCGGCTGGTTGGCAACTGCGCAGGCTGTGCAGACTGCAACATGTTGGGGCAGTCGGCTTGTGGCTTTGCTGCGCACACACGTGCGGAACGACTGAATGTGCATCTGTACCAGAAGCATCCCAACACGGTCTGCAAAGAACCATCAAGGCGATCATGGCAAAAGCTTGGATATGTGCTCTCACGTCAGCTGAGCCTCGTAGAGCACTTCTCCATAGGTCGGAAATCATGGCGATGGTGGCTGCTAGAGATCCATGACAGCAAGTGAGAATCATCGTGTCTTTGTATCCATGACTCAACCACTCTGAAAGCTTCTGCCATGCTCTGCACCGTTCTGAAGAGTTTTCTGAAGTTTTTGAAATGACACATACGTCAACTGTTTGCAGTGATCACTGAAGGTTTGTTTTCAATGACGCTTTTGAGCCCAGCTACAGCTAAAATCAGCTACAGCGGGGATGAAGTGGAAGTGCAAGGCCAAGCAGAAAAGGCGCGCAGGCACTGACTCTTCAGCTGGCCCGTAGGCTTGCCTGGACGGAACGTGCACTCGCAGTCGAGCACAAGGACGATGGGAAGGCAGCTCGTTCTTTAACTGAAATGATCGCCGGGGTCCATCATTGGCACCACCGTGGTGAGCTTGCGCCATTTGCAGTCAAGTAGTTTCTGTGATTGAGTGAAGCTGCATCGAAATATCACGGCGGTGACGCAAAGCGCGCAATGCTCCACGAGTAGCTGGGTAAAGACTTCAGGGTGAATCGCGGGACATCGCCGGACAGTATGGCTGGATGAGCGAAACTGCACCATCTTACGCGAAGGGGTTTCACATCCAGGCCTTGCTGCAGATCCGTGGGAGCTATGCTTGCACCGCGCGATCGCTTCACAGGTCATCAACGAACTCCTCTGCAGATTGGGCTGTGAATCTCAAGGCCACGCTCCCCTTCTCAAATCAATCACTTAGCTACTTGTGAACTATAGCACTACTAAAGTCAACCACCCACTGCCTTCGCAGAGCCCAATCAGCTCACATGACAAGCATGCGAGCAATCCTTCATGGTTTCCGGGCACTGCCTATCGGTGAAGTATCTGCAGAACCTGGCCATGCATTGATCAAGTACTCAGCCACTTCGTTCTATCTTTGGAGGCGGCCCTGGTTGGAAATGCTTAGCTTTGCATGGATTGAGAAGGAAAATCCATGCAGCGAGGCAGGAACCTCTCTCTCTCGAGTTTTGTTTCAGCTCTTGCAAAATCCTGCTGATGACAGCGGGGACGGCAAGGCTTGCTTGTGACAAAGTGCGACATACGGCGGAATCTGCCAAGACACTCGTCGAAAAGCACGATCCCACCGCCATTCACGTCCACCTTCTTGAACTCAGCCTCACAATAAGCATGGGGATTAGGGGCCTGGAAGATGTTGAAAGGACCCCAGCTGCCTCGCACTTGGCTTGCGACATCTTGATACCACAGACAGACATGCACCATTGGAACTCCTGCACCAACGAAAACACACAGAAAGACTGCTCACAGGACTTTGGCTGGGAGTCCATCCTTCAGAGTCATCCGCCGGTCGTGGTCCTCGTCTACCTGTCATCAGCCAACAATTGGCTATTTGGTTTGACTCTGCCGAAGAAATCCCTTGGAGTGTCAACAGCCTGGTCGAAAAGCCAGTAGAGCTTGTTGAAATAGAAAAGATTTCCTTGAAAAAGGGACCCGCGTGAACTGGTGTCAAAACATGCCAAGACGAGGGATCCAGGAGCAAGGCCAAGAAGCATCTTGAACTCGCTCTTCTGCACCCACTCGTCACCGTTTCCTGGTCAACATTTGCATGGATGGATGCATCTGACCACATGCTGCTCGATGATCCACTCCTCTTTCGAGAGTAGCCTTGAAGGCTCGCATTAGCGCTGGCTGGTGGTTGAGCAGCGGGTACTGCTCATTCACCATTTTGCCAACCTGAGAAGGAAACACATCCAAGTTTGGGAAAGCAGCAGCTTCCCGCCTCTGCAAGAGAGACAATATTGTTACCATTGAAATCCAGCCGCTTCCACATCCTCAGCGACACACGCTTACCGTACACATAAACCGCCGAATCCTCTATGCTGCTGAGATTCTTTTTCAATTGTGCCTGGTCGTTTGCTTTTAATATGTCCTGGCAGGACACCCTTGACTGCAAATGGAGGCTACTGAAGCCGCTTGTGCCAAGGTGTGATGCATTTCTGGCCTTCAACTGCTTCTCGAGCTTGTCAAAGTCCGCAAGGCTCTTTTTGTTTACGAAGTGACCGTGCGTCGCCTGATGATTGGGTCTTAATCATTGGCTGATTGAAGCATGCTCGTGCCTTGTCGCCATGCTTCTTTCGCAGAGTCTCGTTGGACTTGTCTTTGGACACCTGCGGGTTGTAAAGTGGCTCACAAGGTCATGAGTCATGAAGTTCTGATACCATGCGCCAACTTGCTGAGCTGCAATATCTGCATCAAAGGCCGGATCACTGTCCGGATGTATTCGACTCAGCTTCGACATGCTTCGAGAACAGAAAAGTCATCTTCAGGCCCTGCCAGCAACCAGATCTGCCGCCAGGTTGCTGTCTAATGTACGCACAGAACTCAGTGAAAAGGATCATCCCACCGTGGTCCATGTCAATGGTACTTCGAGGCAAGCGAGGCTGTTCAAGCTGTTGAAGTGACAGTTTCTGCGTCTGGCTTGACCTGTCCTGTACTCCTTCCTCGCCTCTTCGGGAGAAAGGTGAATATCGAGCCTTGGCCAAAGGTATGTGACAGGGCAACGACCCCACTTCACCGGGGCTCTAGGCTTCTTGCTGAGCCATTCCAGCAGTGAACTCTTCCAAGTTTATTCTGCCATCATGACTCCTCACTGGCAGCTCGCCATCTCTGCAGAAAAATTTGCAATGCTGGGCAATGATGGGTTCAGGCTTCATAGCTAGCAGCAGTAAAGCAACAAACAAACTCTGGACGATATAAAGCTGAGCATCGTATCAATCTCATCGAATAGTCGATGGATGTGACCAAACCTCCGCTTCCGCAAGGCAAAGAGTGCTCTCGTAGCAGGACTTGCAAACGAGGAACCAGAACAGGTTCAGGAGCAGCGAGTGGAATTCTTCCTGCAAGGCTAACACCGAATCCCCAACTACAACAACTACAAACCAGCCTTCTCCACCCAATCGTCCCCATCACCATCCAGCCTTGGACTGCATCCTCCATAACCTTCCTAAACCCCTCTGGGAGGCAGCTGATTGCGTACAAGCTTCTTGATGGTCTTCTCGTAAGCTCTGCGAATCGCATCCTTGTTGTTCACCCAGTCGGGCCAAATACTGGCCTAGTAAATACCGATCACTTTGCCACCAGCAACACATTCCGCCACCAACCAAAGCCTTAACCATGTCCACGACAAGGTTGTCAATCTCTGCCAGGCTGACAACGTTGTTGCCGTTCTGACCAACATCCGAACTATGCACTCTCGTGTTTGGGTTGACTGCAGCCTGCTGGTCCCAGTTTGGGGCTAGTTCTTGGGTCAACCCTTCTCTAGGACTAAATGACGACGATCTGCTTGGCAGAGGTGAGCCGAATTCTCCAGCTGAGGCTGGGACCGCGTCAAGCTTTTTCCACAACTGCTTCAAGCCTTTAGGCACTGCAACATTTTGCAAGTTTTGCTAGCGAAGACGGCAAGTGCATGCGAGCAGCTATTGGAGTCCATCAGGCCATAGTGCTTCAAATCCTCCTCTACCTTCCAAATCCGGACTCTTCATGTGCACAAAAGCTTCCGTGAAACAGGGCAGTGTTCCAATGCCATGTAGTCACGTGTGTACTTCAGAAGGCAGGGTGGGCAGATAGGACGGTCGCAGGGCAGATCGGCTCGTCCGTCTCAAAACCCTTTTTACAAGCTTAATCGAGTTCAAGCATGGCACACGGCTATGACAAACCACGAAACGCGCATGAAGGAAAGTGCGACTTGATGTGAAAGACCGCGCAACAATGGCTAGCTTCGGAATTTGGGGGCACGGACCAGTAGGGAGAGCAAGAACAAGTGTTGCCGCTTACGAACAACCAACCCTCTTGCGGCTGTTTGCCGGCTTTGGTGGGGTTTACGGCAATTCACAGTCTGGTAGGCACAGGAATTGCTTCACAGCTGGATTCAACTGGAATCAGTTGTATGATCATGTCAAAGCACTCCCAAAGTCAAACGGATTGGAGGTTTGGGTACTGCGACTGGAGAGCTTTGCATCTCTATCGAAAACTCAGTCAATGTTTCCTGCACCCAAGAGTCGTTTCACAAACTGGCTTTGCAGTGCATACAGCTAACAGGCCTCGTTCCTGAGCAGGACGAACTTGTCCTGAGACGCCTTGACAATTTACGCAGCATGCCCTATTTACCCTTGTTCACACGCAGTGTCCATTGATGCCTTTGCAGGAACGCACTTGATATTTTTGTCCTCTCTCCACTGCCCATCTTCACCTGGGATGACTGTGACATGGCTGGTTCTTCCCACATGATGCTGCTATCGGATCGGAAGTTGCCCGCTGTAAGGACTGAACCACAGCATACCCAAGGACCGGGACATTGCGTTGGATCGGCACAGTTACTGTCGGACACAAAGGCGTAACAACGGGCACCATCCTTGGCGAATCAGGGCATGGAAGCAGTTGCTGTCCTGGAGTCTCAGCACATACAATCAGCAAAACATAGCAAAACCATGCCAAGTTTTTCTCCGCAATGGCACAATCCTGCAGAGGCCCGGCAGCTTTGCTGACAGGAGCCCAGCAAAAAGCCTTTCCGGGTTGCTTCCGCTTCAATTCTCTCTGTCCTCTTGCTCCTTCTCCAGCTCCTGATCAACGGAGCTTGCATCCACACAGGAAAAGCCAAGCTGTGTTGCACAAGCCGGCATGCGTTCCTTCTCAATGTTCTGGGCAGAGTGAGAACGTGCCTGATGATCAGGTTCATGCTGATTCATGCTTGCAGGAAGACCGGCGAAACCCGCCTTCTGCAGTTCCTTGGTGCCTTTTTGAAGATCCTTGGCAGCCTTCTCAGCAACATTGTGGCCAACACCAAATGTTGGTTTGCAAGTCTTCTTTTCTGGAGAGCCCTTCTTGTCACAGGCTTCGACAGCTTGTCAAAGCTTTTCATTTGAATCAGGCATCAGAATGCACCCGGCCTTGTGTGATGCTTTGCCCAAATCTTCCGTTGCCTGCTGCAGCTCTTTCTCTGTTTCCCTGCCCGGCAGTTTAGCAGTACAAAAGCGTGTGGAACACTCTTGGCAGTAGGGAGAGGAGCAGTATTTGGTAGCAGCACCTCCACTCCTGCGCATCCTTCATTGTCTCATCGCCGGCTGCATCCCTTGGCTCAAGGTCTGGTTGCGGCCGGCTACCAAAGGCTTCAAGGAGCACCATCTTTTGTTGCTCTGCCGTTGACAAGAGGCGTCTCTTGGATGGACGTTTCCACTGGACCGTTTGATGCAAGCTCGGCCTTCAGCTTCCGATACATCCTGAGACATAATATAGCAGCACAGGCCACCACAAACTCACATGCAGCCTCGCACAAAAAAGCCAATGTAGAGCATGGCAAGGTACGTGGCCGGAACTTGAGGTAATTGCAAGATGGGCATCCCAATGTCACCATCAAATTTTTCCTGTGCTGCTCTGATCGTACGACACAACTACTGTGACAAACAAGTCTTGATCTTGTGCAGCACTAGCTTTTGGGCAAGCGACTTCTGGATCTGGAATATCATGACCGAGATTTCTTGCCTGGCTTCGGGAGTGGCCGCGGGACACTGTAAGCCATAAGTTTCCAACGTGCAGCCAAGCGACAGCACTGCCTGGACTGTGGGGCTGGAGAATGCTACAACAGCTAAGTACAGCAGTGACCCATGTAGACCGATGGAAGCAAACATGATAAGACAACAAATCTGGTATGCAAAGGCTCCCGTGGCGTTCACCAATGGCATCACAACATGCTGTCATCGGGGAGCGGAGCTGGCTTGGCAACTGCAAATGTTGAAGATTTAGTTCCAGGACTTGAAAACCAAGCCAAGCCACCAATGCCACCCTTTTCATATTTTTCATGCTCCAGGAAGCTTGGTGCTGATGGCGCCCTGCGTGTCCGCTCGCCTGCAATCCATCATGCGAACAGCTTCGATGAAGTTGTGTTGCCTGTCTAGAGCGCTCCGGCCGCTACAACATTGGTCATGCAATCTGTTGTTCCGCACTTGAGGAACTTGGACAACCGTCTTTGATACAGTTACAAATGCGAAGCCACTGTGGCCAAGAGGCCTACGGCATCTTGATCCAACCACCCTTTCGCAGAACGACCCGACTAAATATTGAATCTTTTGCGCGAACCGTGTGTTAACATCTGAAATGTTATCAGACTGCAACATAAGATCATGATCACCATGCTGAACGGGTATGCCTGGGGTGTGCAGGATCCCTGCCAGAGTCTTGGCCTGACTGTCGGTTAAAAGCCTTGATTGCAGTCACAACCACGGCCCAGGGTGCCAAGCACAAAACACTTGGGCTTTTAAGCAAGTCTCACATCATGCAGCTCGATCGCACGTTCCTGAGCAATTTGAGTGCGACTCCCACAGCATGCAGCGAAGGCAAGAAGCTTCGGTGCGCCGAGAGACGCAAAGCACCAGGGGGAGTAGAGGGCAAAGTAGAGGCCATGATGTGGCCATGCACGGGGCCCGGCCTGCACTGATGAATCTGGAGACTCCGTGGCAACTTGAGTCGTGGGTATGGCCTAACGGGCGGCGGACAGGAACGTAATTGTGCTTGCCAAAAAACAGCCAAATTTTGCACTTGCCGTGGCTTCAGCCGCATGGCTGCACTTGCAAAATCTTGCAACGCCGCAACTACTCATGGAGGCACACCACAGCACATGCAGTATGATGGCCAAGCAAAAGCATTGCGAGAGCTGCAAATGCTGCAGTCCTTGCTACCCTTCCAGTCGTGGAGCTCGGGGCAAAATAGTTGAAATAGCTCTGAGGCAGAAACATTTACCTTCTTGCTGATGACCCATCGCGACTTGCCAGTGTGAAACAAATAGACCTTGCACCAACATCTCCTTTCTGGCGTTCAGCAGTCAACGTTGGTCAACAGCAAAGCACTGGACTGGCGTCGCTGACCGCGCTCTCCAGCATGGTTTGTTTTGGTGCAGCATCTGCAAGGGCCTTCAGCAGTCATCACAGCACATTGACATCCGACTGGACATTTGCAATTCAAAGAAGTTGGCTCAAACGTATCGTTGATGAGTTTGTACCTGCTCACCAGCAAATCAATAGGCATGACTGCATCACAGCACAGCAACGCACAGCAACGCACAGCAACGCACAGCCGGGGATGACAGGGCACTTGCCCGTGCAGCCAGAGATGGTTATGGCCGGCCGGATGCTTTGGTCCGGGGGCCCGGCTGGTGCCTGGCAAAGTGCGCAAAAGCAAAACGATTTTTCTTTGCCACACACCTTTGGCCTGAGGAGCTGCTGGCGGCGCAGGGCCTCAATAAACAGCCAAATCCAGGGTTAGGATGTTGACGTGGAGGACATGCCTGCTGCCAGACTTCTGGGTGTCATCTCCTGGGCTGAGCAGCTCTGCTACGCAGTGCACGGGAAGCATGTGGCGTTCACAAGGCATGGGAAGCATGCTGGCCTCAGGGCTAGCCCGGGGTGTGGCAGGGCGGTCCGGCGGATTGGAGCGCATCCTCCGTTTCGAGCCTCTTCTTAATCTCGCTTCACTTGATCGTCTTCCGCAGCTTGATCAAGTTTCTGGGACACAAACTGGTGCTTGCGGTTGCTCCACGGCCAAGAGCCTCCGCATGGCAGGGGTTAAATAAAGCCATCATTGACTTAGGAAAGCTTTCAGTTGAGGGAGCAGCCATGGATCCCGGGGGGCTTTTTGTGCTTGGGGAGGATGGTCCTGCAACTGCTGCAGCAAGCTGCTGCTGTCAGGACAATCTAACTGCTGCAACGTAGTTCGTTCCGCCTGATCGATTTCCTGCATTGGCTCTGAAAGGGAATCACTTTCACATTGCGACAAAATAGCACTGCCTGCCAGGCCGACATATCCACCCCCTTTGGGGCTGGACATCTTGCCGCCTGTCTGGGGCAGAATCCGGCCAAGAACAGGTATGCCAACGGCAGCTCCAAGCAAAAAAGTGAAACCCTTGGCAAACAAAGCCTCAGCGGCAAGCTTGCCAGGCAACACAACTGAGACTGTCAGGGCCAAAGGGTCTGCACTACAGAGCCATTGAACATACGATGACGCATTCAAGCTTGCAACTGCTAGCCTGCAGACAGAGCCACTTATTTTTCTGCACGACGGACGTTAAGGTCAAGCAATTGTCAATAAGTCAAAATGTTGCGCGGACACAATGTCGCACGCGCGAGCCGCCTTCCTGTGAGGTGATCATCTGAAACACTTGCCGTGCGATCGGTCCAACCAAAATCCACTTCACTTTCTGGATGCGGATGTTGCACATTTCTACGCTAAGCTGTTGGATGCGCTGTGGCAAAAGCTCAGGAATGTTTGCATGCCTGTTGTTCAGGCGCTGTTTGTCGGGAAGGTCCTGGCTGTTGCTGAAACAGGTGATGAGCTGACATGATTGATACGTCCATCAAGCAAGCGGCTATCTGTTGCCCTATGCTAGCAAGCCATCCTGACGGCAGAACGAAGCGCTTCTTTCAAGTCACCGCGATGTACACGCAGCAACTGAGTCACAAATCATGTTAGGATCTACACTTTGGCTTTGCCGAGGCCTGAATCTGGCCGTGAACTCATCACTTAGGCTCTTGCACGTTCTAAAACGTCCCGCTCACAAAGTGGTAACTCGGAGCCTCTAGAAGCACCAGCGTGCAAACCTTCATGATCTGAGCTGCAGGGGCTGCACACATCAGATCCAAATCTTCTTTTTTGATCCTGGCTGCGTTGCACTGCACAAACTCACAAATCCACACGGTCGCACCTTTCTTGAGCCAACTGTTTCTCCCTTTCGGCTCGTTTTCTGTCTGCTTCCTCCTGGTAATTCAAATGATGTGGCCATGTATGCGTCCGTGCCACATGTAAGGACATTGACATAGCATACATACATGACAAGTCCTTTCGTTTGTTAAATTCGTCCAGCTTTGCCTGCACCTCCAAGACAAGAATTCTGCCTCCAGCATGCCAAACACACAGAGGAGTGCGACCTCTTTGGCATCAACCTTCGAGGACGTGGTCTTGTCCTTGAACTCAAACACAAGGACTGAACATGCAAGCGGAATGACACTCGTTCCTCATCAATGGCATCAGTCAAGCTGTCCAAATGCTTGGCCTGTGGCAATGTACGGAACAACCATCACAATCAAGCAAATGTCCTACGGCATGGCCTCTTTGGCGGATTCGCCCGTTTTCTTGGGCATGTCCTTGCGAACAAAAACGGGGCATCTACGAAAAAAATGTTGAATACACGCACATGCTAACATACCAAAAAACAGATTGGTGCGGCGCCTCATCTTCATCATCTTCCACTTCATCATCATCTTCCTGCTGCGCACATAGGAAATGAAGACAAAAAAGAAACGTTTGAAGGAAGAACATGGCCTTGGTTTTTGCGCCCATGCCGCAGGAAAGGCACAAACGGACTGATGTAAAATTTGAGTTTCATGTATGCCTGTTTGATCTCATTTGTTCGTGGATGGCCTGCGTTTTGGAACAACTTCCTGGAAGATGACAGCCCAAAAACAAGCAATCAACTTCCCGCAGCAACCATGCTTGCTATGTTCGCCAGTTTGCTCACGAACTTTTTGAATGCTCACAAATCGGCCTGTGCCAATGCATTTTTTAGTCAAGACAAACATGAAATTGCCAAACACGCAGACCAAATACGTCCAAAGACATGCAAAATCCCGATCACATGAAGGGTTGCAATGTTGTCTGTGTTTGTCATTTTTTTTTCAATAGTTTGGCCGCTTCAACATTAACGTGGGTTAAACACGTTGACCGAAGATGTTATGGGCCAATCATTGCTATCATCCCATGAAAGCGATATTTTTTGTACAATCGCAAAAAAGCAACAAGCACACAAAATAAACGTAGGACTCATAGCTCATAACAAACAAACACGGAAAACATCCCAAAAAATGCAACCCCAATTTCACACCCAGAAGCATGCAGGACCTAACCCGTGAGCTCCCTGAACCCCAACCTAAAACCTCCACACCTTGAAACCTGATGAGATGATGCAACGGTGAACCTTAGTGTTTGTTGAAGTTGTTCATTCATTCGTTCTTTTCCACAAAATCGCATTGCTACGAACGTGTACTCCAAATCTATGGCATATATCATATACGTTGATGTCGGGGCCCTAATTTGTGTGCAATAAACGTTTTGGTGTCTACCATTTCTGCGTAGAGGGTTTCAAGAAAAAGTTGGGTGGCTGCAAGGCTGTGGTGCGCAAACACCGCGGGTTTGCGACCGAGAAAATATCGATATGACAAACCCCACATTCGCTTGACATTGTTCATGGCGGGCGTTTGTCCTGAGCAGCAGCCGACATGGCAGCATCGTTGTCATGTGGATGTGCGGTGTTTGTTAAATGACGCCGAAACATGTTCCATGGGCGCCGAGGCCTGCCCCAATGACCAGCATCTGCCTTTGGCTGCGTCCCAGCAGCGGCCGATGCCAAGTTCGACATTCCACACGCGGGGAAGGTACGCATCCCCCAGTTGAAAGTCAGTTGGGTGCAACGCTATGGCTGCAACGCCGGGCAGCAATAATCATGCGGGTTCAACCAACTTCCGCAATCCGCAAACTTTGCAGCCCATCAGGGATTTTACAAGGAAGCAATCTTTTGTGAAGATCATTCATAATTTTCTTGTAATCTCCAATCGATACTTCCAAATATGGACCGGACAAGTGCGAACACAATTTGTTTGCGCTCATGGTTTCCGGCTAGCGCAAGAAAATCAGTGGGCTCCTGAACCCCTTGCTAATTGGACCTCTACTACTATTATCTTTGCTTGAAGTAGGGATGAACATGGCACGAGCGCGGACAGTCTTTTTACTTGAAGGCACCAAGCACACAAAGGTGGTCACTTAACTTGTCTTGTGAATTTTGAAGTTGTACAATAGCACTAGACTCACTGTACACAATGCGTTGTACTGTTCTTATGTAGAGATGGAGGCTTTACGCACTATCTACTCTTGCACTTACAGATGGCTGCGGGGAGCACACAAGCTTGCACAGTGCTTCTTTGAAAGGTCGACTGGTTGGACAAACCGATCCCAGCAACCCAAAACTCAATCGCTCTTTTGACTTCCAATGTTGTTACTCGTAGCTCAGCTCAGCAATTGCGGAATATCCAAACGTACTGGCAAGGTGGAATACCTCCCTACATCAATCAGCCTCTAAGGGAACCTTGAGCCAAATTACATGGAACATTCCGCATAAGAGTATCTACCTGCAACCTAAACGACAGTGGGAAGGGATGCATTCGTACAATTACACACACCCCACGTCGAATTTGTGACTTGTCATGTGAGACGAACGCAGGAGCTCCCTTCGTTTTGCACGTTCAAAAGCAATCCGAGCAGATTAGAGTTACATAACTTGAAATATATGGCCCGAGTCAGACTCAGAAGCCATCCTTCACATTGTGAAACTTGAGACAGCACACTCAGACGGCATATGGAAATCCATATTGCAAAATGTAAGCATGAGGTACCGGGAATATCCCAGAATACCGTCTCCCGTAGCGCGCCAAAATGGCGATCGGGCAGTGTGCTTTGTTTTAGTCCATCGCATCGAGGTCGCCAGAGAAACTCGCTGTGTAGGAATGCCCTGCTCCCACTTGATCGCCAATTTGGAGCAAACCTTGGCGGAACGTGGTGGTCCGAGCTGTGGCTTTCCATTTCTCCAAGTCCCCCTGCATCCTTTTGTCTGTGATGGATCCATTGATAGTCTTGATGACGACCCTGTCATATCGCTTTTGGTACTCGGATCCCAGCTGCAGACCCGTTTGTACTGCGAGGTACATCAACTCGGGGCCCATTCTGTCACGTCGCTGCTGGCCTTCGTAGAGTCCTTCAAGGCAGACATGGTAGACGCCATCAATAACCCGCTCCGTTGGCATTTCACGGTAGCTCAAATAGCGGTATTTCTTGATGCCAAGTGCATTCGAGAGCAAGGCTCTCACTCTCGCGCTGATGAGGTTCCTCTGTCCGGCACCTTGGTTAGGTCGTATTTTGCGGTAGCCATCCTCATTGACCGCGATGAAGGGCATGAGGAACTCATTGATGTTCATCGTGGTGTACGCCCAAAGGAATATGTTCCACATCATCTCGTGCACTTTGATTACCTCGTAACAGATGTCCAGATTGTCGCACGGAAGGAGGGACGAATCTGACGGTGTGAACTTCTTCTTGAGCATCTCCTCATTCCTGACTTCCTGGTACTGCTGTCTTCCTCCCTCGCTAGCCCAATAGAGATATTCTTCTTTTGTGGGTGCACGGGGCAACTTTGTGTCTGGATCAAGACACGCTGGACAAAAGAATTGCCTCTTCGCGAACGGAGTGTAATACTCGTCGACCTTTGCCTTTATCTCTGTAAAACTCAGCGAGAGGTAATCATCGAGGATTTCGCGGCGCTGGAAGATGATGTAGCCTAACATTTCGTCAAATGTTCTTCCGATCTCCTCTGTGTTGATACAGATCGCCGCGGGTTCTTTTGCAGCGTCATTCGAAATTGTCAGGTGCTCCTCAGCGAAGTCTTCCTTCTCTCCGTACTCGTCAATGGCCACTTCAGTATCCAAGAGGGTGTCATCGACAATGATTGCCTCCATTTCCGCGTCGGCCTGTGTCTGCTCGTCTTGCGCTGCTTGCGCACCATCTTCTGGTTCTTCAAATTCAGGCTCCATGGCGACATCGATATCGGCAGTGTTTTCTTCATCTTATTGGTCTCACGCGGGGGTCCGCACGCAAGGCCTATTGTGAGCGTGTCGCACTATTACTTGGCACTCAACTCTAGTTCAGCACACGCAACAACTTGCTGCTAACACTGCGCACAACCCTCCTTCGTTTTCTCAGGCGCATTCGACGAGGGCTCCTTGGCCAAAAGGGTCAAGTTGAAGCAGGCA
>CAJNIZ010043147.1:635-23684 GCA_905231905.1 Symbiodinium pilosum
CAAGGGGAATTCAGAGTCAAGAATTGGTTAAGTTTCCTCTACGGGTATACCAGTCGCCAGGGCTGCCCAATCATAGTCTAGGACAGCAATCATGTTTGCTTGGCCTAGCCCGTATTGGCATAGAAGTCCACGAAAAAGCAACATCCTACAAACCAAAGCCGACACCTCCAAATCATCCCCAGACTCAAGGAAGCCAAGAAACTGGCACCACCTCCATACCCAAAAGCCGTCCTGTGCTTCCCGGACGCTGAAGAGGACGGCATCTCAATCTCCTTAAGCTATCAAATGCTATCACACTGAAGACCAAGCCTTTGACATTTGCAAGCGCTGTCTTGTGCTGCCAACGCACATCACAACAAACGATTTTAGAAGGATCCTGGACGGGAGTCTCGGCCTTCGAGCGTGCCCATTCGGGTTCACTATGGTTTTGCATGCCTCGCGGTAGAATTGAAGGACCGCCACCTTCAAGACACCCCCCCTACCACCCAACAGCTCTCCCTGCTTGGTCCTTATAACTAACGTGAAAAATCCCCCTGAACACTTACAATGTTTTACATTGTTTCACAGTTACAGGGCTCTGGAGCCCTCCCAGCTTCTCTTTCGAGCCGGGACGCCAGCATCTGCACGCCATCCACCGCTACGGCGCAGCTGAAGCCCGGGGAGGCAGCGCTGCGGCGGATGGTAAGCAAAGCCAGCTGATTGGCCTGCTGCAACATAAGGGTTTTGGGGTTTAAGTGTTGAGGGGTCTAGGTCTGTTTTGGCAATTTAAGGTTTAAGGTTGGGGGCTTCGTTTTCAGTTTAGGGTGCAGGTTATAAGCCATGACCCTGAGGGTCCATGTGCCCAATAATTGGGTACCTGGGGTTTTGCCAATAGAATTTGTAGCCAGGTCTTGGGTAAGTGTATGATTATTGGGTCTGGCCTGCATTTCACAGTTTCTCGGAGTTGATGGGATATTCTCGTTGGAGCACTCAGGTAGGAAGCTGACTCATAGAATCCAGTAAAACACCAGATTTAGAATGACCTGCCAAGTCTGAGAAATACAATGCACGTATCCCTTATCATCATCCGTAGTTGCTTTGTTGGGGGCAGGACATGCGGACCAAACCACCTACCTAACCAGCGACCCTTTGGCCCAAACAGGTTTTTCAACTGAGACCACTCATATGGCTTATCATGGCCCCTAGGCATCCACTGCAAGTTTTAACCAACATCAACAATGGAATGCGTGTCACCTGGACACATGGCGGCGAAGCATTCTTCTCCAGATCAGCCTTCAAGCCTCGGTGTCACTGAAGCATGCAATGCAGAGCTAGACTTGACACAAACCTACTGAGAAAGCTGAGGAGAAGCCTTGCTTGCTTGGCTAAACAATACCTGCTGCAAGAGCCAAACTAATTACCAACGTTTATTTGAAGTCTATTTGAGGTGCCCTTACCATAAGAAAAAAGGAATAAGGACCGTGATATCGGCAATTACGTATAGACGCCCATAGTAGCTGCGCGAAGCCTTTAGCAGAAGCTGAGCAACTCTCCTTAGTATCGGCAAAGCTTGCCGAAATCCGCCCATCCTGCACAGATCGCATGCGCCGCATGTTTTGGGGCTGAAAACTTAAACTCTGAGCATATACTCTTGGTTTCTACCATGAGAAGCTCTGAGTGTCCTTCGCCACGTAGATGGCAGGCATCAACTTGTCGCCTGTCGCCGAAGCCTGCACCGAACGGATATCGGTGGAATGCACGTGTCAGTGTTGTTTCGTATGCTTTTTCTTGTGGGATGGGCATGGTTTGAGAAGGGAAAATCCTGAATTGTGTGGGGGCCTCAACGAACGTAAGCACATCCCTGGGGTACCTTTTTGCATCCTGTAGAGTCATCATTCATCACCTCGATCTTCTAACTGGTCCATCGTAATGAGGCAAAATGTAAAGCATCCTAGACAAACCAGGCTGCCCAGTTCCCTGCTGCAGGAAAAGGTCACACAGAGATTGAGTAGGTATTCCGCGCAGCGGCCCTGAGACTCACGAGACCCTTGGGGCTGGAAATTAACCATCAAACACAGCATCTGCCCTCGCCTCTGTGGTGGAGGCAAAGCTGAAAAGCAAACTCCAGCCTTCCAAGATCTCCTGTGCAGCGACAGTAATTTTCCCCTGTGAGGAAGAACATGTGACTTAGTTTTGCTGTTGTGGGTTGTGCCGTGCTTTAGCCATACGTACAGTCGCGCTTTCATTCTGTCACGGCGGCTGCTGTAGTTCACTAAGAAACTTCGTGACCCCCACCCGCACTTGCAAGATATTGCAAGATTCATGATGCATGACACCGCAGGTCCTTCAGCGTCAAACCGAAGGTGAGGACGCCCTCATCAGCTACCGCAACCTTTCTCGGAGGTTCCTACAACTGACTACTGCTGCAACTCCAACATGAGGCCAGAGCCACTGATTCAGGGGGCCGTCTGGAGGCAAGGCAAGACATGGCTGTATAGTATATGGCTGTAACATGGCTTGACTCTTCAGCTCCAGGGGATATTCAAACAGAGCAGCAGCTTTGGAATTTGCTCGCCCTGGAGTGAAGCAAACTTGGCCAAGCAACCTCCTTCGCCAAGATGCAGCTAGGCCGCAAGTCCTTGTCCTCCTGCGCAGAGGACACATCATCAGCGTGGTCGGGAAGTCAGCAAAGTACCGCTAATTTCTAGGTGAATGCTTCCAAGTCTTATTCATCATTCAGGACACTCTCTCCTGTAGCCATGGCGACTCAGACCAGCGCCGCGCAGCATCGAAAAGCATCCTTGGTAGTTTTGGAGGCCTAATTACAGTAGCTGGAAGGGGACCAGCATATCTGTGGTGCTCACACTTGCCCACCAGGGCACCGGAGGTCAAAGCCGTCGAAATCCGAAACAGGTCTGCTGCGGAGAATCCGAAGGAGACCTACGTCCAGCGCAGACATTGTCATTGTGCCGCAAAGCAGCGCAACGCGTTTCGCTATCATGCTTACTGTGGCAATCTCCTTTCTGATTCTGCTCTGCCATGTCTGCACACGGTCTAGAGTCCAGAGGAACCAAAGCCTGAGCAATTCCTGAGCAACTGGTCAGGAGTCTTGCCCCACAGCCTCGGTCGTGGCTACCGATCGCACCGCTGGATCCTTTCTGAAAAACTCGGTTATGAGTGGGTGCAAATGCAGCAGCAGCGATTGATCTTCTGCTTGCCGCTCCGGCAGCTTCCTCCTCTGGGCATGCATCCACTGGTACAGCTTTGACTCATAGTTGTTCTTGGTGTCAACGGGCAGCCGTCCAGCTTGGCTGACAAATCCTTGGAGCTCCAAACATTTGTCTTGTCGGATTGGCATCGGAGGCCTCAATGGCGCACACAAAAACTCTGACACTAAAGCATGGATGCGACTTAGCTCCTCTCTGCGACTCCTTTCTTTGACGGGGCTGAATGCATGGCGGTGGATGGACGCCTTCTGAGATCGCAGCCAATGATAGAGGTTTGCAGGTTCGCTGGTAGAATCTGAGCCCCGCTGAGGCAGCTTGCCATACTTCGTCAAGTATTCTTTCAATTCACCGCACCTGGCCCGGAACGAAGCTCCAGGATCATCCAGCCACTTCAAAACCTGGCGGCGGAGCAGCAGTGATGATGACGCACATAGCTGAGTCCTTCGATGCGCAGCTGTCGCTCCACTTCTTCGAACACTATCGACAGTGTCCCTTGACCAGACATACAGAGACTTCTCCTTTGGTTCAGCGGACCTTTTGCTTGGCATGCGGCCATGCCGCTCGACAAAATCCTCCAGCTCATGCAGACGTTTTTCCCACTTATCGTGCGGACCCCGCGGCTGAAGGCATGCCAAGAGCTGATCGAAGCAACTCTGAATCGCCATGAGGCCGGTATTTTGCAAGGATCTGCAGTCCACAAAGTCAAGCCTGCGCCGCAAGGAACTCATCGTAGAATTTGCAAGGCGGCTGTCTGCCTGGGCGATGGCAGACAGAAACCGTTCAAGCTGCGATGCATGGCTGGTGTCTGTCCACGCGAGTGAAGAGCGAGCGACCTTGAATCCGAGTCCTTCCATGGGGGCGGGATGCAGTGCCTGGATGCCTTCTTGATCAGGGAGAGCTGGCCTAGATGAGCTGCTGTCAGTGAAGCTGCTTCCCGTGACAAAATTGTCTGTGCACGGCGATTCTTTACCACGCGCAGGCAGTCCAAACATGTTCCCACGCAAGTCTGGCGATTGCCAAGATTTATCAGCCGATGCCATATTCACCGCAAGCCATGAAGATGAACTGAAGGTGACTTCAGAACTACTCTGGTATACAACGGTGTCTGCGCCGGTAGTTAGCATGGCATGCACTGCCACAACCTTCCGCTGAGCCACGGAAGACTTGCGAAACATGCCACCTGCATGTTGCAACCGTCCCTCAGCAGCGGCAGACAATCGTGAAAAGTCCGTATCTTTCTGAGATTTCACTACGTCATCTTGTCTCGTGCCCGGGTGGAAATGTGCTTGGAAGCTGCGGCTGCTGTTGCTGCTGCTGCCGCCATCCGGGCCACATTTCCGTGATGCAGCCGGGCTGGAAACCTCCAAGCTGGCATGCCATGCTATAGTTGGCGCGGCTTCAGAGCCACCCAGTGTGCCCTTATATGATCTGCATGCATTGGATCTAGACTGTGCGGCTCCGGCTGTCACGTTTGCAGTTCGCAAGTCACGGGGCACGGCTTGGGTGCTGACCGTTGAGCCGCGACTTGTGGCTAAAGACGAGGTCGAGGCTTCGCCACCTGTGTCGAGACACACAGAAGTAGGACTGCTCTCGCTGGTAGGGGCGACCAGTAAAGCTTTGCTTGCATCACTAGCAGGCACGGCTGCTGATGCGAATAGTGGCATTGCCGGAAGAATAATGTGAGCAAGTGGTTTGCAGACGTGCTGCCGAAGTATGCGACCAACCGCTTGAACTATGGCACGAAAACTGTTGCGCGGCTCGACGAACATGCATGTGTCCGCGTTGGGTATGTTCACACCTTCACCCAGCACCTCAACTGTGACCAGTACGTGCATCAGTCCCTGCATGTCACCTGAGAAGGTTTGGATCACAGCCTTTCTTTCACTTCGGCTCGTTGCAGCGTTGATGTGCCATGCAGCTAGCCCAAACTTCTCAAGCACTTGCCGCACGAGCTTCGCTTCCCTCACGGAATTGCAATATGCCAGCACCCTCCTGAAGCGGCCGTGATTCCTCAACAGCAGACTTGCCAAACATGCATAGGCATGGCTTTGCGTGATCACGGGCACGGTGAGGTCGTAATCACACAGAATGCCATCCTCAATAGCTTGCCCCATGCTATACTTAAAGTCTGTGGCATTCCGGTGCGTAGCTGAGAAGAAATATATGTCCTTCCCTTGTGGCACGCCTTGTGGTAGAGGATGGTGAGCTTCATCTACAAATATGGCTCCAAATCTCAAATCTTTGAGAAGGTGCACAGAGTTAGAAACCGCGATGAAACCTGCAGCGCGCTTATTGATTTGGTGGTTGTATCCCGTCCCGACTTCGCAGAAGTTGGGAAAATCGGACGCAAACTGCTCCAGAAGCAATCGTGATGGAACAATGATCAGAACCTTGTCATGATGAAGCGCCACACATGATTTGTTACCTAATTACTCAGCCTACAAATAGCACACGTAAGTTGGAACCCGCCTTCCTGCCCCACTCATCTCTGGCCTGCGCCCCTGATGACCCAGACTCAACACGGGCCCTACAGCTCCAATTCGGCGTTACAATACTTCATACCCAAAGTTAACAATACCAGGTGCTAATGACAGTTCAGCTTGCTTGCCAAAGATAGATCGCATATAAAAGCACGCAGGATTTAAAAAGTCATGCCAAGCCACCTGGTCAGATATGTTCCTAGCAAGCTCCTGGATGACGCGCGTTTTGCCTGTGCCGCAGGCCATCTGGATCACACGGGCCCCGTTTGCGCATGCTTCCAGGCAGGCCTGGAAAGGGGACTAAAATTGATATACCGGAGTCACATCAATTCGCCGAAGTCGCAATGCAGCCGCTAGATTGCCATCAGTAAAATGTAAGGCCTGCTGGCACGGCCTCAAAGGCGGAGGGTGCGGAGAGCTTTCTGACATGCCGAGCTCTTCGTGGACCGAATCTTGTGCCAAGGTAGCTGCCAGTCGCTGGACTTCTGCATTGCTGATGGTTTTGTGCTTGGCGCCATGCTTCTTTAGCCACTGTTTCGACTGCTCTGGCAGCTTGGTACCCCAGCTGGTGATCAGCAAGCAGTCGTTGGCCTGGACCGGCAAAAGAAATTCTTTTGCAAATGCTACCATTGGGAGTTGGAGGCGCCCTACACATATATGAGCACAAAACTTACACAAAATGTGCGGGGAATGCTTGCCCTGGGCTTTTCCGGACTCGGGGCCTTGCATACCCAAACGGCAGTGCGCAAGAAACGCTTGATGTCGCGGTGCAGTGCTGTGGCATTGTCACTCCCAGAGTGGCATAAGACAACTGTGCCCCCATCGATGCTGACCAGGTCTACACCTAAGGTGCGTGACTGTCAGAAGACCATGACGCTGGACTAGACTTGCGAAGATGGTGGCGAGTCTACTGAGTCTACTTACTTCAAAGCATACACCATGTAGGGAGCCTGAATCCCGTGCTCTCTCTTCAAATCGCGGAAGCCTAAATCGGTGCTCTCCCGAATCCCAAAGCTACCATCTTAGCGAAAGGCCCATTTGGCGGCGCGAAAGGTTCTGCCGCTCAAAGAACCATGGCGGCAGCTCCTGGATATCAAAAGGCCAAGTTAATCTAAGGCCATCATCAAACTACTAGCTTGGTGACATAGAGCTTTATCTTGAGGGTCCGGGGGCAAACGCAGAGGCGTGAACAAGACTTTGAGGGGCCAACGGGCATGCCGGCTTCTGATCATCCTGCCTTATGCTCCTCGGGGATGGAGGATTCAGATCCGTCTATGTCCATCCCGCTTTCGTGTAAGGCATTTGAGGTCAGGTTGTTGGACACGCTGCGTCCGCATAGGCTCACGGCCAATCTTGCTTTTAGATTCTGGCAAACCTTGTTTACGGATAGTGTAGTTCTACAAGAAATCTGTAACCACACTGCTGGGAGCCATTTCGGACGCTACGTTACAGAGATTCAGCTTTATCTTTGGGATCCTTATTATGGGATATACGGATAATGAGGTTTATCGTGGGGTACACACAAAGAGGCCACAAGCCCGCTTCAATCATGACGGCTAATGATTGTTCAGCTCGGCTCCTGAAGTGGCACCGTGCCTGTCTTCAGCGCAGCGGCCCACATCAGCTTCCTGGCAATGAACATGCTCGCCCATGATGTGGAAGCGTGATTAATGAACCCCTCCCCATAACAGGGATTAGAATAGAGATCCTATTATGAGGGTCCTTAAGATTCAAAGGAATGGGTTTATAATCACGGGACTACAGTAGTCCCGGCAAGTCTTGACAACTTGTGTGCTGAGGCTTAGTGCTGCCATGTACACCATGGAATCCGCACGAAATGCAGGTGAATGCGTAACTGGAAACACTCACCACAACCCTTGATTAAGCCTGGCTAGACGTCATCTTGGAAGGATGGCAGGGGTCAGTGAGTGCTACTACTCTCGCCCTTGATATAGTCCCGGCAGGTCTTGACAACTTCTATGCTGAGGCTTAGTACTACCATGCCTGTACACCATGGAATCCTGACAAAATGCAGGTGAATGCGTAACTGGAAATGTTCACAAGAACCCTGGGCGAGGTCCGGCTAGACTGCTTTGATAGAAGACATCATCCTGGAGGGATGGCAGGGAAGCTTTTGCTAAATGGCCACTGGTCTGGGTCTAGTAGAATAATGACTCCCCAGATAACCTGAAGCCAGTGGGAGACCCTGAGCCTCATAGAGCGATTCCAAATGTAAAGCTCTTATAAGATGACAGGGGAAGATCACAAATGGCCCATGGCATGACGATTGGGACACCTGTTTTGAAATGGCCCAATTCTTTGGAAGCCCAAAGTCACTGAAACTTGATCTCTGGATTCTAGATGCTGCTCCAAATCTGATCCAAGCATCCTCTGCTCTGTGGTGTGGGGCCAACTTAGAGCTTCGTATGCCAGGCCGCGCACGCGGGCAAGGAAGTCTTCATCCCTACCTGGGCTGGTTTGTGCGGTCAGTTTGTGACAAGCAAAGCGAATCCACCCGAAAAGAGGCAGAGCATTAATCACATGGCAAAGTGCTTGCACCAGCCGCAGTCACCGCCGAATCCAACTTTGATGCCAGCAGGCCTGTCCTGTGCTGCTCTGTGCACTCTACTAGATACAATGGAGATTTGATTGGACGCCATGACTTCTACTGGGAACATCTGGGAACTTCAGCTGACTTATGAATGCACCGGCTGTCTCATCCAAGACCTGCGCAATCCATTCAAGCTGCATTAACATACGTGGTGTGCTTGCAGGTGTCTGTCCTCCGCAACTTTTGTGGCGAGAATGCTGATGGCCCCACCATCAAGATACCACGCAAGCCGAATACACAAATGCTCATCGCCAGCCACGTCCAGTTGGCCCTCCGCCGGGCGGTGTAGACGCCACGGCCATGAAAACTCGACCGCACTGCAGCACTGGCGTACATATCAGAGAGGCAGCTCTCTGCTCTGGTTGCGCTTATTAGCGCCGAATTCCATGCAGCAGGCACATATGGCCGCCGTCTTCGAAAGCACGACAACCGGTTGAGCCAGGGTGGGGAATGGACACAAAGGGGAGACCTGACTTCACACAACGGCCCTCATCCCCAAAAAAACGACCCGACCAATGCACACCCATGGCCAAGGAAAAGTGCCCACTCAAGAAATGCTGAGTTTCCTTCACCCCGACTGAGCTGAATACGTGAAAGTTTTCTCACCTTCAAGCTTCCGAGGCAAGGGGCCAACGCATTTTCCTGGATGCTTAAACAAGGCGCGGTTTGGACCTCGAGCTTCGTGTGAAACCCAGGGTTGAATCCAAACAAGGAACAGGCAAGATCCTTGTTTCAGTACAGAAGGCTGTTTGGAGCAAAGGAAACCCCGAACTTCATCCCTGACCCGCACTCGATAGATGTCATCCAAATCTGAAATGAAACATCCGCCCAAACTCGACATAATTCTACCATAGGTGCTGAGGACCCCAAGTTGGACTCTAAAAAGCCATCTCAAAATTACGGAGCGAAGCAGAAAACCAAAAGATTTTGGACCCCGCGCCTGCTGCCTCGCTGAGTCCGGGTACTTTTGAGCGCAGCGGCGCAGCCAGCCAAAGGAGTCTGCAGAAGGCCTTCAGAAAGGACGGGCGGGGGCTCAGCGACCTCAAGTTGAGTAGAAGGGGGGGACCTCTAACAGAATCTGGGTCCCTTTTGGAGGATCCCTGCACCCAATTTTCTGGGGTGCCCATGCGTGGTGAGGCTGACAGGTACCTTTCCGCCAAAATTAGGCAAAACATCAGCCCAAAATCCTCGGGCAAATTGCAAACAAAAATCCACTATTCCACATACTCTTGGGGCTTAGGTAGAGACTGGAAATGCAAATTTGGGAGCCCACCTTGGTCGAGACTTGCGCAGCATCCGCGGCCTAGGCTCCACGGCATGTAATCTGTCTACATACACTCCCCAGACCTCTTTACCCTACCCCTTTTTTCGCGTACCTACTTCTGTATGTAGAAGATACAGACGTAAAGTTGGGTATCCTAATTAAAGGTCAGGATACAGGAGTCTAGGACCCCGAATTACTAATGAAAATCAAGGTTCACAACCTCAGATTCGTTTTGATGAGCGTGCTGGAAATGGTTAACATTCAGTCAATGGGAAAACAGAGGGGGGACGACTTCTGTTCCGGTGAGCGCTTCTGTGGATGGAGGAAACCTTGAATCAACTTGCTACCATTATTCTATACTGAGGATCTTGAATCGTAAGCAGTGAAACGACCCCCCATCCCCCGTACCATTCCTGAGAGATGACAGGTTTCCCGTTTTTATCTCATCAAGCTCGGATTATGCCACCATGGTGCGCGCAGTTTTTTGGCCATGAGAGCCACTTCTGACGCCCCAGGGGCAATGCCGAGGCGCTTCAGGCCTGTTAATTACACAGAACAAAAGCTGGAGGAGGTGGAGGAACAAGCGGCAAAGTACAGAGATCCTGATGGGAGGAAGCAAGTTCCTGTGTAGCACGTGGACGTGTTAAGATTGGCCAAAGCTATGAATTCAAGTGAAGATCCTGGGGCCACCTTGTAAATCTATCACATGTCAGAGTCGGAAGCATCTAGCAGTTGCAGTTCTGAGCACTCAACGTGTGATATTTGCAAAGGCTATAGGGGCTATGGCGCTCTCCCGACTTCCGGGTCGAGGGGCCTTCCTTGACGTGTTACGCCGGCCTCTGGCTAGCTAGGAATGAAGGAGTTGATCCTTTTAGAGTAGTCCCTATATAGCCCACTATAGCAATTTTCATGTTCTTTTCCATTCCTTCATTCCCACCATAAACCCTAAACTCATTATAGTAGTTTCCATTCCTTCATTCCCAAAACACTTAACCCTAAACCCATCATAGTAATTTCCATTTTGCTTTCCATTCCTTTATTCCCACCCAAAACCCTAAACCCATTGTAGCAGTTTCCATTTTCTTTCCCATTCTTACATTCCCACCCCTAAACCTAATGCCAGTAAAACTACACGAGTCAACTTCGACAATTTAGCCGGCCTTCCAGAGCCATGAGCGAAGCTTCCACATCCGCCAGTTCCTGCAACATTTGTGACATTTTTCAAGGTAGTCGTTCAGAAGGGTTTGAGTGTGTTTATACATCGGGAAGACAGGCTTATATAGGCATGTGTATGTATGTATACGGTATGTGTATACAGATGATGCCCTCCGTCAACACCCAACTCTACACTGGGGCTACATTTTGGATGCCCGTGTCTTGCAGTTCGCGGGGTGAATACAATTTAAGCTGAAGACATGCGTTGCATACAGAGAGATTCTCTGCAATGAAGTCCGAACAAGAAATCAACCGGCCGAAAGCAGCCGCCACTCTGGGCAGACTGGAGCTAGACCCCAGATGCCTTAAATGTTAATCCTGAGCTCTGGAAGTTTGATCCCAACATGAACCCTGGGTCCGGGGCTCAAGCACACCTCAAATCGATAGTTCTTGCGCCGGCAGAGTCCCAACCCGCAACCCCAAAACAAGCTCAGACCTCAAACATGTCCTTTCTCGATTCACCTGACAGCACTTCCCTAAACCCTCAAGGAGCTGACCTAACCCTTTCTGCTACTCCCACCCTCTCTGCCCTAGACCCCAACACCCTCAGCCTCGGCGCGACTCATGTCAATTCTCAGCCGGCCCACCAGCTCGGATATCGCGGGGTCCTGCCATGATGCACTTCCATTCATGTTAGTCATCTTGATAATGGTTAGGTATGAGATATCCTTCAAGGCCAACAATGTTACCTAGTTGCTTTCATGCTCATTGCAGAAGCTGTCAGTCTTGAGATCGTGCTGGTGGAGGCGTGAGGGGAATTAATTCAAGAGTTCCATGACGTGGCAATTGAGACTTCACAAAACCAAGTAGACCCAAAGCTCTGGCCTTTGCCCATGCTTTGCGCGTTCGAGCTGTGGATCTTTGAGCTATACGGAGTAGTGCCTGGCCGGGAAGACATATTCATGCACCTAAATAAACTCAAAGCTATGGAGGACCATGTTCACCAATCAGGCTCCCTGAAGCTGGCCCCGGAACCGCACCTTCGAATCCTCAGTCTTTCTAACCCTTCCCCAATTCTCCAAAACACGGCTTCTGCTCGAAAGGAAAAACCTGCACACCGCAGAGAACCTGCGCTCCCCATCGCATGTCCCAGCACCGGGCGATGGCACCTCTCACGTCGGCAAAGAAGCTTCAACAAGCCGAGTCCTACTCCAAAGCGAGCTGTCACGGTCCTTCCTGCAGACTTTCGAGTTCTTATGAATCACCGTGGCTGTGGTCTTAAGACCTAACTTGAATGTACGGAACGGCCACCGCCTCGAATGCCAGCGTGTGTTCATTTCTCTTGTGATGCCCAACTGCGAATGTTGATGGGTCCGAACGACAACGTTTCCTATGCCACTGGAAACTCATCAAAGGGCCTCCGCTGAGCTCCTTCCGCAATTGCGCCACGGCCTTGAGATCAGAGCTGATGCTTAGGGAGGTCATGTTTGTGACAGCAGGAAAGAAGTGTTCACATCAGCCTCATCCGTCAGCCCTAAGAGACGCCTCAGATGCCGTAGGCGATTCCCGGAACTTGAGCGCGATCTCCTGTGGACTCTGTAGCAAAGCCCTTACATCATTGGCTACGGAACTGAAAACCCCACACATGCGAAATTCTACATCCCTAAGCCCTAAACCCTATAAACCCTAAACCCTATAAACCCTTCAACCCTTAAACCCTGAAACCAAAGTGATGTCAGTCGCTCCTCGATGACCTCAGCAGGTGGTCGCATAGGCGCCGCTGGTGGAGGCTCTGGAGCTGCTGCACGCGCACGCTGAATCTCCAAGGTCAGGGCAATGTCTCCAACTATAACAGATGATAGTATACCATACTATACTATAAGAGACTATAATATGCTATAGTATACTATAAGATACTATAGTATGCTATATTGTACTATTATATACTGTAATATGCTATAATGTACTATAATAGCATTTCTACAGATTTATGTGTGCACCTGTGGGGGGGGGGGGGGCAACGCACGGCCGTTCGTTCCGTAATGTCTCTTGTTGAGGAAGGGGCATTGTCAAAACGCGGGTCGCACATGAAACCCAGAAAAGTGTAGGCGTGCCCGGTTGCAATGCTCAGGCCCTGGAGGCTCTGCATTTGGAGCTTGAAGGCTACTGTATAAGGCCTACTTTATCACTTGTCCCGAGGCAAGAGTCCGGTCTAGTGCATGGGCTAGGAGTTGGGCCCCTATTCCGCAGTCTAAATCTGCAGATAGGAAGTTACAACAGAAGTGACCCCAAGCGACGCGGCCCTGATCTGAAGACGGAAATGTATGCATTGAGACCATAATGTCTTAAGACGTCCAGAGGCCACAATTTGAAGAGTTGAAGCCTGCAAGGCTCTTCTGGTCTCTAATGTTTTTTTCATATGCTTAAAACTTTCATCTTCCCATGCGTCAAGCAGGAAGACCCTTTGAAATTACATAGCCATGCGGATCCAAAAAAAAGAATTTTCGTGTTGCGATAGAAAATTCCTCATCGCTCACCGAAAAATGACACCATGAAGACCATCATCTCAAAGAACATGCTGCTTGCAAGAAAAAGGCTGAACCGTAGCAACCTGTCCGGTGCACTCAAGTCTCTGAACACGTCCGTCTGACTTGACTCCTTCTGGTACGTCTAATGCAGTTTGGGATTGATGTATCTTTAGCATTCCTGAGCTACCCTCCCTACGATCCGAAGCATACCCTGACTTGAGAAAGATTGAAAGAAAACGTTTCGCTCCTCAAGCTTCAGCCTGTCCAGCTTCTGACACTCTTTCAGGATCCTGGCGCACGGGTGTGTGTGCGGCATAGCCCCATGCGGACATTAAGGCTCCCTGAACTCAAAACCCTTATCCCAGCAGAGCACAACACCGCCAAAGGCGCGAAAAAAAGATTGTGCCCTAGATGCAAACATCCCCCCAAAACGAGAACTCTCCTCAAGCGTTCTCCACGATGCCAACTACTTGCAACCTTGATGAAAATCGATACCTGGATGATGAGCGGATCCCATATACAAGAGGCAAACCGCTTGAAAGCTTGTATCGTTCAGCCCTCGAAACCCAAACAATAGGCCTGGCAGGCGATAGAACAGTAGACTTCAGGGCTTTGACGGCTAGACACACAAATAGCGGGTAAAAGACACACATGACAAACATCTAGACAGGGACATCTGGCTTCAGGCCCCGCGGAATCAATCCCAAGGAGTCAGTATCCGTTGAACAAAATATGTGCTTACATGTGCTTACGTCCCTTATTCGTTCCTATGTGTTGTGGAGTAATGAACGCCCAACGAATCAAGCAGCTACTCAAATCCTGTGAAGTACTGGTAAAGTGCAACTTGCTTCTATTTGAGTCCAGGTCGCTGCATGGCGTCGCCGCGGCAGCCATTGGCTGCAATGATGCGGTCGCCAGGCCTTATAGCCCTCCTCGCCAGTCTCCCGCGAACAAGAATTCCGTTTTGGGGCTTTTGGTTGTACATTGAGGCGAGCCTTGGCAGGGGATTCCCAAGCCTTTGAACGAAGGGGGCCCCATGATTTCAACTCTTGTACAATGGGCAGGCTCTAGTTCACATGCGTTTGGCCTAATTGTAGGTGTCAGATTTGGGTCTCCAACCTGAACACCATGCAAGAATCTCAAGTCGTCAATCTGCTTCACAGGGTGTGAACCTCTAGTAACACGAGGTAGGCGGAGACAACATCACTGGAGCTTGGACAGATTGAGGCCCCAACCCGAACACCGGCATCAACATCGCGATAGCCATAAGACTATCAAGGTAACCTAAGCAGCGGCAATGGAAACGTGCCTGACATTCTAACTAGGCGCTGTGTATCTTCTGATGGCAAGGCCCGAAAATCCCATTGCTTCTGTTGTCTATTGCCCTGCGCTCCCAGCACGTCCGTGGCACCACTTAGCCACCATGCCGTCCGGCTTGACCTGAAAGATGCAACGATCGCTCTAGCAAGACTTTGTCTCTATGGTGGTTAGAAAGTAGCCCTAGAAGTATTCAGTACCTACAAATTGCCAAGCTGTGAAAAGTATTCTCAGAAGTACTTGGGTTTATGAGTACCATCCAAGGCTCAGCAGAAAAGAGAGATGATTGCGTGAATGACGACACGGCCAAAACATGGCTGAGGCACACTCACTGAAGCACACAATTCATCCTGCATCTTTTCCTATGACATTCAGCATGCTGACCCTGCCTGTCTGAAGATGAGCACAGCCCAATGCGCTTGGCAACGCAGGAGCAATTCCCTTCAACCCACCGCCTTGAAACTTAGTAAATCTAGGGGCCTAAATCTTTACCAATACTGGACCGCGCAATTACTCAACACAGCGGGCCTGTCTAGGAAGTAAACCATGGCTTTACACAATGGTGAGCACTTAAGGCAAACATGAAACACTGTGAGGCCATGGAGAATCCTCAAGTGCCGGGCTCACAAGCACAGGCCTTTCAACGGGAATTTCCTTGTGCTCCGTACAGTGCCCAGTAAGGCCCGTAGCTAATGTAGCGCTTAGGCTTAGGAATTGTACACTTCTGCGAAGCGTGCAATCTGCGAAAAAGTTGAGGCTCGCCACCCGCTTGATCAGCACAGTCTTGCCGTCCTGGGCACGACTGTGCTCAATCACATGTCGCGCTACCGAAAGCCCAAGGAGCCGCATCATAATTAAAGAGAAGGCTAAGTCTCTCGCGCAAAGATTTGTTCAGCCTATGGGTCCGGGCCCAGTACTTGGAACAGCTGGACACTGACATAAACTAGTGAACTAGTGACTGTCTTCTCAAGCTTCCGTCACTTTGACAAGCGCACACAACAACTGAGTATAGATAATGGAGCAGTAGGTGATCTCACACCCGCTAGCATCAACACTCAAGTGGACGTCGCGAGAGCGCATATGGGCTGCGCATTATTGTAGCGCATTTCAAAGCGCCATGTTTTGCTTCGCAGTCTCCTTTGATTCGAAGGTGTGGGTTGGGCCTCCAGCACTTAGATTCAAAAGGATGAGCATGGATGTAGCAACGTCACCACAAACAACCCCAGTCTTAGATTCCAAGTTCCATGCCTGGCAATCCTTTGCAACGAATGCTCAGCAGCCCAGCTCAACACTCGCATCCTCTAGCTCCATAAGAAAGGTCAAGGTGCCCAGCCCTGGGACAGATGTCCCGTCTCCTTAGATCACGATCACAGCAGAGAAATCAAGAACATACAGCACTGACACTGCAGGTGTGCAAGCGACTTGGGGTTCCAGGGCCAAAGGAAGCATGG
Source organism: Symbiodinium pilosum (assembly GCA_905231905.1). NCBI lineage: Eukaryota > Dinophyceae > Suessiales > Symbiodiniaceae > Symbiodinium > Symbiodinium pilosum. The sequence continues at coordinate 16,648 of CAJNIZ010043147.1, forward strand.
AAATAGGTTTTGAAGGTTGCCAACATTGTTGGGAGTGGGGTCAAAGAGGTAGACAGGATAGCTCTCTCAATATGTAGCAACCCTACATGTCTCAAGGCGCCATGTTCAATTCCAAAGTCCTCTACTGAAAGGTTTAGCCTTCTTGCTCCCATGACTCCACATCCAGGCCAAGGGCACTTCCATCCGTGCGATCGACGTCGACAAGCAGCAAGAGTTCCTAGGTCAGACATGCAATCCGAAGCCTGCGTGTGATGGCAGGGCCCTACCCATGACCACGTTGCGCAGATCGAGAATGCTGAGGGCAATGGCACTGGCCTCTTTTTGTCCACAAACATGTTCGCTTTGCAGGATTTAATGCAAAAGCCAGGCTTGGATTTGTTCGACATGTGAATGGCAGCTTGTCATGTTGTCGCCCCGCTTTTCAGGAGTTCGAAGGCGCTCGTTCTCTTTCGAGTTGCTGTCTGAAAGTAGCTGGCTAGAAGGGGCTGTGCATTTAAGAGTTGCCGCTGCTCTTCCATTGATCTGCCAGGAAATCGCCGCCACAGTCGCCGCAAGTATTGATAGAGACGATAATCTTCAGCCGAGCGTGGAAGACGCCCTTTCTCACTCACAAATCTCGATAGCTCCAGCCATCTCTGTTCCGCATCATGTCTAACCTTTGGGATTCGGCGCTGCCTCCACGACTCAACATAGTCTGCTATCAAAGGGTGGGCCGCCGCTAGCATCTCGCATCTGCGCGCATTCCTGCGACTGTCCGAACCATCGAGTACTGTCCTCCGTTGGCTCTGTAGCCACCCTGCTAGGTAGCGGCCTTCCTCAGCCTTGTTCTGTGCTGTCTTTGGAACTGACTGAACTCGATCAATGTAAAGTCTCAATCTCTCACAGTTCTTGCGAAATCGAAAGTCGGGATCCAGCCAGCCTTTTGCACGCAAAGAAATTTTTGACACTGGGGAGTTGAGTAACTGTGCCTGCCGCTTGGCGGATAGTCTCCTCATGTGGGAGCCAACGTTCTTCAGCCAGTAGAATAGCGACTTGCAGGGCTTATGCTTCGCGTCCGTTGGAGTTGGGAGCCGACCATGCTGCCGCACAAAATCTTCCAATTCTTGCACCCTTGTGTCCCAAGGGTCTCTGCCTCTGCTTCTCAGAAGTGTGACCAGTTCGTGTCTCACGTTGTGCGTTATGGAAGCGAGATCTGCACCTGGCAAGGACCTACAATCTGCGAAGCCCAGCCGAAAGCGTAGGGAGCTTGGAGCATTCAGCAAGAAACCATCAGCACGGGCAATAGCTGACAAAAAGCGTTCCAGCTGCGAACCGAAGCCCTCTGCTCCTTGCTCCACAGAGCTGGGCAGCCTGAGCTTCTTACGCACTTGAATATTATCGCACCTGCAGGTCTTACGTATTTTGAAAGAGTCCTGAGCATGTGGCACATGCTTAGACGCAGAATTGGCCTTGTCAGCACTTGCCGGGAGAGTTGTGCGGACGAGATTGCCCGCAAAGAGGCCCTCTGTTGGAGGACTTTTCGTGGAAGAACTTCCATGTTTCGCGCCTTCAGCCTGCACGCCTGTCCGTTCATCACGTTCCCAGTCTGACATGCCGGCTTGCTTTCCGCAGGCGGGTTTCTGGGTTTGTTTGCGCTTGCTCGATGAAGGCACTCGTGCCGACGTTGTCCGCGAAGACTCATATGCCGGCTGGCCTGTCCTACAGGGCATCACCTCAACTTCATGTGATTGTACAACGTTGGAACTGAAATGGCCTGTATCGCCTGATGAAAAGCTGCCGTGCAGCTGGCTCTTGGCATCAAAGGCTGTTGATTCTAGTTTGTGTGAATTTGTAGGAGGCACCGCCACGGCTGGCAAGATGATGTGAGCAAGTGGCTTGGAGATGTGCTGGCGCAAAACTCGCCCCATTGCTTGAACAATGACGGTGTAGCTGCTGCGCGGCTCCACAAACATGCACGTGTCCACATTGGGAATATTTACACCTTCCCCGAGCACTTGAACTGTCACGAGAACATGCACTGGTTTTCGCATATTGCCTGAGAACTCCTCAATGACTTCTTGGCGCTTCTTGCGCCCTGTGTGCGAATTCATGTGCCATGCAGCCATGCCCAAGATTTCAAAACTGCGCCTGACCCGCTTGGCTTCCAGCACACTGTTACAATATGCCAAGACTCTCCTGAAGCGGCCAGCATTGGACAAAAGCAGGTTTGCCAAACACACGTAGGCATGGCCCTTGCTTAAGACTGGCACTGTGAGGTCATAGTCACACAGTACCCCATCTTCAATAGCCTGCCCCATGTTGTACCTGAAATCTGTCTTCATCCGGTGAGTAGCTGAAAAGTGATACAGCTCCTCACAGCGTGGCAGCCCAGCAGGAAGTGGATGATGGGCCTCATCCAAGATGATGCACTTGAACGCAAGATCCTGCAGAAGATGCACCGAATCGGAAACTGCGATGAAGCCCGGGGCTTGCTTCTTCATGTTCTTGTTATAGCCGGTTCCCACTTTGCAAAAGCTTGGAAATTCTGGTGCGAACTGCTCCAGCAAGAGGCGCGAAGGCACAACAATGAGCACCTTCGTCACAAGTAGCAAGTCTGCTAGGCAATCTTACGGCTGGCAAGTGTGCCTCCTAACATGATGCCGTGCACAAAATGACTCCAAGTTGCCTGGCCGGATGCGTTGCGAACCAGCTCCCGCATGACTCGTGTCTTGCCAGTGCCACAGGCCATTTCAATGACCCGTGCCCCTTTGCTGCATGCGGCCAAGCAGTCCTGACAGGCCCCGAAGATGCAACAGGGATTGAGACCTTAAGCTTTGGCTTCACAACTCAGCCACTCATGGTGTAAACACCGGAAATCTGGGCCTCTTGACAAGGTCGTAGAGGCGGAAGGCTGGCAAAACTGCTCGGTCTCGTCCGCATGTCGCCGGTGACGGCTTGGGTCGAGGTGGCCAACAAGCGTTTAATTTCTGCGCTGCTGATGGTGCGGTGCTTGGCGCCGCATTTTTTGAGCTGCTTCTGGGATTCAAGCGGAAGCTTGGTACCCCTACGTGTCAGCAGCAAACAATCGTTGACCTGCTGGTTGCTTCTCTGATCTGAAGAACAAATGATTAATATTGATTAATTACCTGTTCAGATTCAAGCCCTCGTATGCGCCTTTGAAGCAAATCACAAGCTGCTTAGCTTAGTCTACGCAAGCTTTCGCAACTCCAGGCCTTGCAAACCCATCGGGCAGTCCGTAAGAAGCGCTTGATGTCGCGGTGGAGGCTGGTGAGATTTCCGTTGGCGGTGCAGCAAAGAACGGCGGTTCTCCCATCAATGCTGAGAAGATCCACACCTGGGAAGAATATTCGTACTGGAAATTGTAGCAGTAGCAGTCTTGCTGAAGCATGATTTGATTTCAACCGCCCACATGCCAGACACAGCGAAGTTCATGAAACCATCTCACTGCAGCTCAATGTGCGGCTCAAGACCACACACTTGTCAAGACAATCTACCTTGAGTGTTTCAGGCTCAGGCCCATTTCCCGGCGTGACAGATTCTTGCGCTCCAAGAACCATGGAGGTAACTCCTCACGGTGAAGACGAAAGATAATGTTAATCTGTATAGGTGTGAGCTGGCAACCTGACCTTAATGTCTGCAGTACAGCCGCTGCAAGGTGATACGGGGAGGCATACCAAAAGAGTGACAGGTGAGGTGACAGGTAAGGTAGCGAGCCTGAACAGCACAGCATCAAGAATTGAAAGCCGAAGACGCAGAGGCTCCTGCAGAGGCACGGCACCAGTCTTCAGCACGGCGGCCCACATCAATTTCCTGGCTCGCGCGTTGTCTATCTGGCACATGGGGTGCAGGTGTCAGGGTATGAATATTCAGGATGTCCATGCAGGGGCTAGCGTTGCTTAGCATCTGGACTGGCCTGGAACGTGGACCGCCGTTTTAGCTGTGGCATTGGCACAAACAACGAAAGAGCAAATAGAGCAAATGCTCCAACCCAGGAAAGGCCACAGAAAGGTTTTTGTTCCTTCCGTGGCTGTCCGTCCCCCCAAACTCGGTCTGACAAACACGAAGGTGTAGAGACGATTTATGATCCTAGAGCCTATCAGGCTTGAACTACTTGGGCTTCCTGACAAACCTTTGCCTACGGGGTTCCAATTTGCTGGCACCCCATGGAAGGCGGAACTCTACCTTACATGGAACCCAGGCAGAATTTCACTTGTGAGTTGGACATCCGAATTCAGAAAAGACATACCATTCACTGTTTCAAGAGAACCTTCTCGATGAGTCTATCCAGGCGTCTTCTGCTCTGGCAGTTGGGGCCATGTCAGAACCTCCGCTGCCAGCCCACGCACGCGGGCCAGGAATGCGTCCTCCTTCCCTTAGTAAACGCATGCAAAGGGAGATAGTCAATGCTTGGGCTCTACTACCAGCGCGGTTATTCTTGGGTTGGAGCTGTCCTGTCTGGCAAGCTTGCTGCAGCAACCCGCCCTGCGGCGAATATTCTCAACCAACAGTACTTATTAAAGCTTGCGAGTAAATAGGAATTTTGATCTGGAGGTCAAAGGCAGCAGCAAAGCACACAGGATGCTAACCTACAAGTTGTAATACGGGGAAGCCATCGTGCCCCAGCTCAAGGGAATTGCTCTTCCTAAAGTGGCACCCCGTGAGTGCCTGGAGCGTGTTCAGAAAGCAAGATAAGATGTGCACAAGTAAAGCAAACAGTTCTGATCAAGTACAAGTTTCTGCTAACGGCGGCCGCAGCTGAATCACTTGAGGCCTGGAAGGTCGTCCTGGTCACAAGAGTAATCCTATACTTCAGCATCTCACAGCACGGTCATCATCAACAAAAACGCAGCAAGCACAAGAAGGAACTATCGTAAAGGGTTCAAGGAGCAAACTAGGATGAGCTGGTCACCCCTTTCATGCCCCTGTCCTTGGAACCTTGGCGAAGGATGTCGCAGAGTGATCCACCAGCAAGCCCGCTCCCGTCCAGGCCATGCCCAAAACAAGCCAGACCATACTGAAGAGCAATTTTCTTCTGCGGCGCAGGTGGCTCAAGCTGTGGCTTTGCAGAATACTGTAACGAAAACGCCGCGCAAGTCTCCACAGCATGCTCAACTTCGCAGCCATGGAGAAGAACCTAGATACGCAGCAGTCTTTCTGTCTGAAAAGGTGCGGCAGCTATCCGAATTCCATGCCATTTCCGTAGCCGGTCAGCCGGTATGGCTGGCGCGCAAGAGCATCTAAGGTCGAGCCGGAACAAGCAATCGAGGCCGTCGCTGAAGGGGAATAGGTTTACGGCCTTCCCACAACCCACTAGAATCTTGATGGCAACTGGGCTGGTGCTTTTTTTAAGGACATGGGCCTCTATCCAATGTCCACAGAGATCCATCACTCAGTCTTAGGCCCGGATGCGTACGCAACAAAGCCCACCTGCCCTCTCAAACAAGAACGTCATGCCCATCCACGGTACCCGCATGCCATTTATGCAGGAGGCTCCACTTAACATAGTAGTCCATGTAACGCTGAAGCTCACAAGACCCAAGAAGACCCTCAACAGTTTGCGTGCAGGCCTACGCCCAATCCGAAAAACTCGGCCTTACCCTTACGCGTGAATCCCGTGGACCTGCGACCTTGACAAGCCAATTTTTCATCCAGACAAACATCGGACTCAACTGCCGTAAGCTCCATGGAACGCAACACAAGATTGCAACCTGGGCACGGCCATGCTGCTGATGTTGAAGCCATAGCCCGGATGAAAGAAGACTTCAGGCCCAGGTGCACATGTGGCTTAGGGCTTAGGGTTCAGGAAGGCTGGAATAAGGGTTGGGAAGTGGGAAGGTTATGTCTCAGCTTTCCGCTGTATCAGATGGTCTTGCGTATAGGGTCAATTTTGGATGTTGGGGTTGCATCAATGAATCCACCTCGAGACTGCGCAACATTACCGGGGCCAGATATTGTTGCTATATTGGGTTCTTGTGGGCTATACAAGAGTATACTGGAAAAGAAAAACGGAAACTACGCTTCAGTCTTTTGGTTTAGGTTCCAGCCGGCACCTCTCCTGTCCTCACTTTCCATATGTCACAGCTGGCACTGTCGATCGTTCTGCTCTAATCCTGTTGTGGCGACTTGTATGGTTCCCATGCTTACCACATATCTGTTGCACAAGCCGGTGTCGCAGGCAACTCTCCGTACTTAAGNNCCAAAAAAAAAAAAACCCTCGCAAACCTAGGAAGTGCACCAGAACCAATTGGCGCAAGGTATAGCTGTAAGTATGGATGCTTTGTCAAGTTGCAGAACTCCAATGTGCTATGGAAGTTTTTGCATGAAGTAAGTAAGGGGGCCCCCGCGTTCTGAGGCAACTCCCATGTCATCTTTTGTAAAGCCATATGCAGGTCATCCGCCCTCAGCGGGCTTGCTGCTTCGAAGGGACCTGGGCAGCCAAACAGGTGGGGGGCCTTCTTGAACTTCAGGTACTCATAATACAGAACCTCTTGAGTACCCGGGTCTTGGGGAAGTAGGGGAGCTGCAACTTGAGAAGCTCTCAAAATTGCACGAAACTGGCGATACTGCTGTCTCCACCTCTGATGGTTAGTCCTGCTGGTGTTGATTAGGGAGACGGTTTACTGTTGTAAGAACTGAGGCACATGTTGGACACAGTGACTAAGAAGAAACCGACAACCGCAACGCCGCGTGCAACACAGACCAGCTTCCGAATCATAGGCACATGTCAAACTGCAACTCAACCTTGAGATCCTCATGCACAGGCAAACAAACCCCGCAGCAGAAGCTGGGTAAGACCTCCAGTTTTCGTATGTTTTCTTCTGAAAGCTCTCACCCTGGCCCAAGCCCCAAGCACGCATGCTCATGTGGTAGAAGCCCTATGATACCTTTATTATTGACTCCTCCCTTTTTGAAATTTCTGACCCCGGCCCAGGCATAGATGATAACAATATGAATACTCATACAGTGACACAAATACTGGTACTAATCAAAATATGTATGGTAATACTAATGACAGTAATGTTGGGCCCTCTTTAATG